>PQWD01000457.1:0-33314 GCA_019425675.1 Leucinodes orbonalis
AACCTTTTGTTAATTCATTTGTACATATAAAACAATATACACACAAAATAAAAATAATATTCATAATTTTGTAAAAATGAATAAAGATGAACAGTTGACTAAATAACAATCGATGATCCAGCAAAATAGTCCGCTGCCGAGTATTCCATAGAGTAGGTGAACTCCTTGATTAATTTGGGGTATCAACGTGTAAAGTCCTTGTGCGTTGTGACATAGTAATGATAAAAAAATTTATAGCACAGAAAAAACAAAAGCAGGTAATACTACAAAGTCATAATCTTGCATTTATGTTTCGAATAACTTACTTATCAACCTTAAATTCCCTGAATAATATTGACTCAATAAAGTTATTTTGGTACCTATTCTACAATTTGGAAACATGATTTACTTTTGTATATGATGTAAGATTTTATAGCGGTCGGCGGCTCAATGGTGGCCTTCCGACGGAGGCCTTCCTCGGGACGACGGAGGTTCAATTCCCGCACGTACGAATGTGTTATCGAATTTTCAAAATTATATGTACGTTATCTGACCCTTTTACAGTTAAGATAACACCGTGAGGAACATGCGCACGCATCTGCGAAGAGATCCAAAGATGTGTCGTGAAGTCGGCCCGGTCATCCGCACAGGTACGGCGTGGAATCTAGACTAAGTCAATCACTCTTTCTACGGGTAGGCTGGTGCCCCTCGTGGGGACATATATTGAGCTGATGGTAATGATGATAGTTTGTTACTAACATAACTCAACGGAGGAAACTCTTTAATGTATAAGCATATAATATAGCTCAGCTCTGTTTTGCTGACTATGCAATTGCATTCTATTATAAGATGGTGCAAATGGCATTATCTGAGGGTTAATCCTAATGGAAAAGAGCTGGATTTGTTCTCGGAAGAGGGTTCTTTTTACTTCCATGTGGTAGCCAGACTGTTAATCGCTTTTTGTCAGTTTTTTTATCGAGGTGAAATACTTCGGGATCACTTTTTTATTAGGTAACGAAGCTAACTGGAACATAGTATAAAGTAGCTTTTCTGTCCCTATGTGCGTTAACCATAATACTCTCCTCATGAAGTTGAAGCATTACGGTGTCGATAAGGACGCTCTTAATTTAATACAATCATATTTAACGAATAGAGTCCAAAACGTACATGTCGGAGAAACAAGTTCCAGCGGAGCCCTTTTTGATGGGCGTTCCCCAGGGCTCAATATTGGGACCTTTATTATTTTTAATTTATATAAATGATCTACCTTATTATACTCAAAACCTATGTGAAACTGTATTATTTGCTGATGATACATCTCTTATATTTAACGTGGATAGACAAAAAGAAACTTTTGACGATGTAAATACTACACTTTCTCAGGTATTACATTGGTTTACGACCAATAATTTACTTCTTAACTCTAAGAAACCAAATGTATTAAGTTCACAATGCCTAATGTAAGGCAGGTAGATACTTTCATCACTTTGGATGAAGGACCCATGGAAGTAATAAATTCAACCGTTTTCCTGGGTATAAAATTAGACGCAAAATTGCAGTGGGGTCCCCATATTGCGGCTTTGGCAGGAAGGCTTAGTTCCGCTGCATATGCTGTAAGGAAGATAAGAAGTCTCACTGATATTGAGACTGCAAGACTTGTGTATTTTATCTATTTCACAGCGTGATGTCTTATGGTCTACTTTTGTGGGGTCTGCTGCTGATCTACAAACAATTTTTGTATTGCAGAAAAGATCCATCCGTGCCATATACGGCCTTAAATCACGTGACTCACTAAGGGAATTATTTAAACAAATAAATATTTTAACATTACCGTCTCAGTACATTCTAGACTGCGTCATCTATGTACACAAAAATTTACATGTATTTTCAAAAAAGTCAGATAATCATAGTTTGAACACTAGGAACAAACACAAACTTGCCGTTCCAAATCTTAGATTGCATAAGGTTGGGAACTCATTTGTGGGATTAAGCATTAAAATATTTAATAAGCTACCACAAAATGTAATTGATTTACCCCTGCATAAGTTTAAGTCTCATGTAAAGTCTATTTTAATAAAAAAAGCTTACTATAGTGTTGAAGATTATATAAATGATAAAAACTCATGGACATGTTGATTTCCACGCCTGCACTACTTTTGTTTTTTTTTGTTGTCATCTATTTAAATTTATATAATACTTAACTGCTTAATAGTACTTTTGTAGATTATTATATTTTACCAATACATAATACGATAAAAATTGAAAATATAATTTGCTTTATATAATTATTTTGATTACAAATGAATCTGTATTCAACAAATTTTTTTGAAAAGAGTAACTACTGAGTTTCTTGCTGGTTTCTTCTCAGTGGAAAACTACCTCCCGAACCAGTGGTAGCTTCATTTGACATTCATAAGTGTTCTTTAAGGACCTAAACTGAATAAACACTTTTCATTTTCATTTAATATTTAAAACTACGCAACAGATTTTGATCCAGTTTTTTAATAGATAGAGTAGTTCAAGAGGAAGGTTTGTATGTTTAATAACATCTATTAAAAAGTAGGGAAATTCTGTTATTTCTGAGGTTCCTAATGTGATGTCGTTAATAATTTTATTTATGCCGCTTACTTTGCAAACGTAAGCTGAACCCTACGAAATTTATCAAAATAATGTACTAAGTATTGTACACATTGAAAAGGTTTACAGAAAACTCAGCGATGGTAAATATCTATCTCTTATGGATATCCCACTATAAAATTTTTTTGTTATTTACTTTCTTCAACAAATAATGGCAAATTTTCGAAGCGATTTTAAACTAAAGCAATAATTCTTATCCAATTAAATACCTTAAATACATTGTTAATTTATAATAGATCCATATCGCCCTTTACAGCATATGATTTAAATGAATATTTTCGAAAATATTACAGATTTAAAAATTGCGTTACATAGCGTTTGCGGCGGTACCGGCCGACCGGGCAGGCGAGAGCGTGCCTATTACGAATACGACCGTTGCACCCGTGCGAAGCAGGGGCGGGTCGCTAGTCGACGTATAATTTTGGAATTCACCCTTCGTCAGTGGAAGTAAAACATATAAAGCATTGATTGAAAAGTTCTGGGGACATTCACCTTTAATTTTATGTGGATGTAGGTATCTGGTAGTTATTAGACTGATGGTCAGCTATCACTCTGCAGGCTGGTAGGGCAAAACGGAACTTATACATGCAGAAAAAGACTACAGTATTTAAGAATCATAGTAGTGTGTTGTGGTATAATGGTTGAGACGATGGCTATAACACTAAAGGTTCAAAACATTTTTGTGCAAGAACATGTCTGTTTGTATTGGTTAGGGTGTTTTCTATGTATCCATACGTATTTACAAAAAAGTTCATAAGTATGTATATCCGTGTTTATTGCCCATATTACACGCTGATAGACGTTTCTTCGTGATTGTGCATTTAGTTAGTTTTATTTATTTATTTAATTCTTTATTGCACTTAAAAAACAAAAATCAAAATATTTTTTTATGGTAATCAAGAAGGTACAATAGGCGGCCTTATTGCACAGGGCAATTTCTTCTAGGCAACCTTAGGATAGAGAAAAATAAAGGTTAAAAAGGGGCATTTAGGATAACAAACCTTATATATAAATAGAAAGAGAAATATACACATACAAATCAATGTTAAAATAAAAAGGCAAACAGATATAAAATAAGAGAAAAACAGATATTAAATAAAAATAAACTATTATTAAATAAAGGACTAGATGGCGCTGCGTAAATGTCAGTGAATATTTTTAAACGGTTGAATAACAATACAGAGTGTTTCCGTAGAAATATCTACATTTCCGTATAATAGTTTACTCGAGACAGTGATGATATAACAGAATACAAAAAAAACAGAAGATATCTTAAGAAAAAAGGTAATTTAATAAATAATATTTCTAACTCTTTACCAGTTCTAGTGGTGACTGTAATGCGGGATGCTGTTGTATCCAATATAACAGCTTCTATAGGTATTTCACTCACATAATGTACTCGTATTAGAATTATAAAAATATATGATATCTGGCGCAAAATTGGGGAGACCTATGTCCAGCATTGTACTATAAAAAATTTAAGAGATAAAAATAATTTGTACCTGTAAGCTCTCAGCAGTTTTCAGGAGAGCTGGTAGTTGGCAGTATTGAACGTTGACTTCTCCTTTGTACATGAAGTCTACCAGAGTCCTTAGCTCCTCTAAGCCCACGTCCTTAAGAATCACTATGGGATGCCGTGACGGGTGGTCCACGAACAGCGAACGGAAGTAGGATGAAACGCGGAAAGTACTACCTGAAAAGTGAAGGATTTTATGTTTTTTTTTTCAATAAACAGTTTTTACTTACGTTATTTTTATTCGATTCGCGTTGTTTCATTACACTCGAAGTGGTTTAAATTTACATTTATTCATAAATTACTTCTGATGTTGAGAGTATCAGTTATTTTCATGTTATTTACTTCAAAATACTTTTTAACCCCTAATTAGACAACAGAAAATAGTTTCCGTTACATTGTGAACCTTATAACCTTGGCATACAGGTGAAACTCAATGAAAATATTAGAAGTGCCTTAAATATATCTTATTAAAGGTTAAGGCTGTCATGCTTATTCTAATTAAGTTGTTAATTCTAAAGCTCTGTAAAGTAGAACGATTGTTCATTGACAATGTTAATGTGGTGCAACATTGCTCTACGTTTACCTTTGAAGTTTTAAAAAGTTTGTGTCGACTCCTAGAACTTCGTTATTTTTTGCATTTTATGTAAACCTAATTACAATGACGGTTCTACGGCTAATTGATTCAAACGAAATGTTTAATGATATTAAGTTATACGTATTTGGAATCAGCGATTTTTGTCTATAGTTAGAGCACGATTTCAATTATTTCCAAGCACCACGAGAAAACTGTAGAATCAGTTACCGTCGGAAATATTTCCTAACATGCCTATTTAAAGAACCTTCGACAACATTCTTATATTTACTATCCTAATAACAGCGATCAGAATATTTATATTTATATGACTTAGTAATTCCTCTACCTGAATGATGAAATTATTTTCTTTAATTAAGCGGATGTTGGATTGAAAGGGAAAGATTTTAACGAATAAATATTAAAATGCTACTACTCGTACAAATGATACTAACCTTATGTGCCCTAATGGAAGCGCCTTCCGAGCAAGCAAGAGTGACGTCCACCAAGCTTTCGTCGTGCAGCAACTGGCTGAAAACACCCAGCAGGTTGCTCTGATGATTGTTCCACCTTAGGCAATAGTGCTCACTTCCCATGTCTGAGCTAGCTCCCGCCGCTGTTGAAACAACAGTATTATAATATAATACCAACATATAATAAAATCGACATTTATGTCGGTTTGTAATAAGCGATATAGTTTGAATTTTTAAGGTATAATATAGATATATCTTTCGCTCTATTCTCTTCAACTTATCACAGTCTACTGCTGGACATAGAAACCCCTTCATATTAGGATCTATCTTTACCACCATCATCATCAGTTCATTAATCGTCTCCACCGAGGAGCACGAGCCTAACCGTAAAGGGCGTATCGGCCTTCGTCGTTCAAGCGAGCCCAGTAAGGATTGACAGACTTCACGCATAACCTTTGAATCTCTTTGCAGGCGTGCACAGGTTTCCTCACAATGTTCACCGTAAGAGCGTCACATAAACGAAGGTACATATCATTTCGAAACTTCAAAAACACATTTATACGTGGTGGGATTTGAACCAGCACCGTCTGAATCAGAAGGCACCAGTCCACACCAATGAGCCACCGAACGCTTGACCATCTTTACCAGTGTTCAAATATTTTAATTGCGTATTGTATTTCAACTCTTAAAGAGATTAATTAAAATGTACAGGAGATTTACATGATACAATCTTATGATTTCACATATAGCAATTATGCTTAGCAAGAGTTTCGTAAAAAAGAATTCCCTTTTACCAAAACCTTTCGGGATTCCAGGCAACGTCTATCTTGACAAGTTACGATTTTTTCAGGTAATAATACCTTTGTATTGAAGTAGGTACCTACTTGATATAAACTTCTGATATAAACCTATATCTTATCTTCGACAAATTTAACGAACTTCTATTTAGGTAAATTTCTGATAAATATGCAATCTTCAAAATCTTTTATGGAAATATAATAACATTACTCTGTCATTTCATGAAAGAGTGTAAAAATTAAAAACGTTTCAGAACGTTTTTAAGTTTTTACACTCCGTCTACCCTAGACTACTGGATTCCCGGTGTTTAACTCATTAATCCAGACACTATAAAAAATCAATTGTGTCTGGCGCTTTTAGGCGCCATTGGCGGTCAAACGGTTAAGCAAAACTTATTTGAATTATTGCTTACTTATGATTTATCTATAACGTTTTAAGTTTATGTAACGTAGCTGTCTATACACTATAGGTACTATCCACCTATCGGAAATGGTCATATCAGCCTACAACGTCCGACTGCAGTGCACAGGCCTTCCCACAAAGCCCATATAGTAAATTTAAATCCGACACATAATAAATAGCGGGCCAGTGGAAAGCTTGCTGGTCAGGTCTACATTATGCTTATTGACGACCCATGTGGTGTAATGGTCGCTAGGTCGGCTACTATACCAAGGGTTCCGGGTTTAATCCCCGTTCAGTACAAACGTTTGTGTGCATGAACATATCTGTTCGTAATGGTCTAGGTGTTTCTATGTATAATAATGTTACGAGCTGGGGGTTCAGGATAAATTATTGCCAAACACGAAGAATAACACGGTAACACACTTTATTAATTTTACCACTTTTAATTACACACAACACTAATCACACTTCATCATCATCAGCTCATTAAACGTCCCCACCGAGGGGCACGAGCCTACCCTATAGGGTGATTAGGCCTTAGTCGTCCACGCGGGCCAGTGCGGATTGGACGACTTCACACACAACCTTCGAATCTCTTCGCAGTCGTGCATGAAGGTTTCCTCACGATGTTTTCCTTCACCGTAAGAGCGTCGGATAACGTACATATATTTTCGAAAATTCGAAAATACATTGGTACGTGTCGGGATTTGAACCTCAGTCCTCCCGGTAGGAAGGCGGTAGTCCACACCACTGAGCCACCGACGCTCTAATCACACTAACACTCTCACTAATTAGTCAATTAACGCACGCACTTTAATCCTTAATTAACACTGCACACTATAACACAACACTTAATGAGTCACACGATATAATCACTCGTTAACTCTTCTCACTCGACGATCCCTTCTATATCGCTTTATCACTCGCTTCTTCCTTGTAGTTGCAGGTACTTCGCTTTTCGTTCGCTCTTGAGTAGAACACAAGACTGCCGGCGCTCCCATCGGTCCGCCTTATATACCTGTCCGCCCGCTAAGCTCGAAGCGTCGACGTCATTCTACATAGTTCGCGAATTATCTAGAACATACTAGACTCTTTGCTATTTGACAATTCGCAATGTCATAGTCTATGGTGGCCTGACGTCACATATTAGCCGCCATATTTAATGTCATTTTAATTACGTCAATTCGTAACACTGCCCCCTTCCAAGAAATGCTCGTCCAGAGCATTATCTCCATAGAACCGGGCTAATCGATCAACATGAACAATCTTGGATGCTCCTCGTGGGTGCTTGCGTATACGGTACGTGACGTCGTTAATTTTGGTTACAACTTGGTAAGGTCCATCCCATTTAGCTTGAAGTTTGGGAGACTTCCCTTTGCTTCGAAGTGGATTATGTAGCCATGAACCAATGAACCTTCTTCAAAACCTTGATTGTTTACGTTGCGATCGTAACGTGTTTTGGTCCTCTCCGATGACTGCTGTTATTGGGCAGTTGTAATTGCTGCCCTGTCTACATGTTGTTCAGTCCGCCATGCATTAATTTGCTTGCGGCAGTCGGAGCGAAGATGGCCTTTGAGCAAATATCGACAATCAGCCGTTTCAACAACTTCCCTGATGTGGTGAGTTCTTTGGTCTTGTCGCACTGCTTCTAATTCCAACGCATGGGCCAAGGCGTCCTTTAGCGTAGCGTGGTGTCCAAGTCGCACCTCCAAATCCCGTATGCCATCCACAAAGGCCTGCACCAACATCTTCTGAGCTAGTATAGGCTCGGATCGATACGCTTTACGAACGAGCTTCTCGATTTTCAATCCCCACTGTTGTAAATTCTCACCAACGCGCTGAACCTGTACTTTAAGCTGAGCACGAAACACATATAATGTCATTTTAATTACGTTAATTCGTAACAATAAGTATGTGTTTACAAAAAAATACTACTAAATAAGTAGCAATAGTCCGGTGCTCAGTTCGAACCGAACTATTGCAACTAAAAAGTTGCAGTAGTCCGGTCAACCGAACTAACAACCGGACTACTGCTACTAGAGGCCTAAAACTAGCCACCACGCTGAGTTATATTTACAGTAGCTAACATTAAATTTAATTAGTGCCTAACATAGGTACTATTATTCAGGTCCACGTTGGTTTTGGCCGACTTAGTAATTAAGAAGGTACTCGCAACTTATATTTTCTGCGAAAGATAATGCTTTTTAAAAGAAGCTTGGTTAATTAGTCCTTGCGATAATAAATACCTACGATAATTAAGTCTTGTTTTGATCACAGAGGCATGATTTTTTCGATCGTTAACAAACACCTTTATTAACTCTGAACAAAAAATATAAACTTACATAGTCTTTGATTTTAATGGAAATTTGATCTATAGTGATTAAAGTTCTTAAAGACTTTTAACTAATTATTTAATTATACTTCTACAACTGTCTCCAGGTCTTGAGGAAGAGCGTTCGGCTTAGATAGATTTGTGACTCCAAGGTCATGGGTTCGAATCCCGCGAAAAACGTCACGTTGTGCGTTTTTCCCAGTTTCATTTTTCCGTGCTTTGGAGGGCACACTATACCGTCAGTCCCGGCTGCATCTCAAGATGGTAGTCGTCACCTGCCAATCCACATTGGGCCCACGAGGTGGAGGACGGCCCAATCTACCCATAGCTATGCTGTGCAGGTAAGCCTGTTCCCTACAGTGGGTCATTACAGGCTCATGATGATGATGTTTATCACTAACTAATAACCACCGTATGCATAACTAACTAGTCTAAGATCTGGGACACCAAACAAATTTGCTGTCCAAAATCTTAGACTAAGTAAAGTAGGGAAATCATTTGCTGCAAGAGGCATAACATTCTTTAATAAAATACTACAAAATCTTGCTGAATTGCCCTTTCACTAGTTTAAATTAAATATTTAAAAAACCCTCATGAAAAAAGGTTACGAATATTTATCGGATAAAGATGTGTGGTCTTGCACATAGTGTTCCAGTTCAAAATCTATGTAATAAATTTTTGTAAAGTTATGTGTAGGTAAATGACAAAACTCTGTAACCATTGATATAAAAAGTTTAAAAGAGTGACTATCGAGTTTCTTGCTGGTTCTTCTCGAAGATCCTACTTATTCCGAACCGGTGGTAGTCATAAAAATATAATAATAATAATTGACGATTCAAAAGTATCTATGTGTAAGATATTTATTTGAATAAAGTTTTTTTCTTTTGATGATGGATGTTTATCAGGTTTACAAGAAGGCGCTGAAATATGAACGTAGTATTTTTTTTTCCTGTTCTAGTTATTTAGGACTTGACGGCATTTTTTTTTCCAGACCTTTCAGGTGGCCTTCACAGCTTCAATTGGCGAGCACGGATGGCTGTCAGCCCAAAAATTTATGCAATGAACCTAAGAGTGTCCTAGAGTGTGGCGCGTACCTCAGCTTGCAGGGGGCTAGGTATCCTAGTATAATCTTGGGGAGAAAAGCGACCGGGTACGTACCGGTAACGCGAATAGGGACTTTGTTCCAAAGTTTGTGTCTTTTAATAGCGTTAAAGATAGATCGATAGAACTGTTAATGCCTTTATATTTTGTCACGTAGTTATAGTATTGTTATATCGTAATACAAATCTGAAGATATTCGGTGACATCTTTATAGAAACAAAAAATGGGCTGGCGAGCGAACTCATTTATCGTAGTGGTATTTCGGATGTTGGCATTGCACAATTTGATTCTTCCAGTACCATTTCACTATCGGACAACTGAAGTCCCCCCTTTGTTGTCGAAATACTATCTATCCGTACAAAAAAGATCGGTTCTTTCTTCATCGTTCGAACTGTGTCTGTGTTTCCCGATACGTACAATTTAAGAGTTAAATTTTAAGCAAGAGTGAATGGTAATATTTGAGTTTGCGTGATACACCTTACGCTGCATCGTTTCATTCCATCAGGTGAGATAGCAGTCGAACGTACTCAAATTTTTAATAAAAATAAGTTATAACCGGGAGTTATGAAATATTGTATAGGTAAGTGACTTGGCACGCTTGGCACATTACCTTCAGTCGGTAGTAATTTACGAGAGACCTTGTGATTATTACGAGTATATGACATGTAATGCACCGCAACTTCCATATGTAGTGGCTTAAGCGAACCTGATAATCTCTCGGTGCATCAATAAGTACAATAAACAAGGCTTTGGTCACCTGCTGCTGCTTAATCTTACACTGTCTCATTGATGACGACATCGTTGAGGGGTTTCGGACCGACCCTTACTTCAACAAATTCTAAATATCAGTTGATAGGTATGTATTTACAAAGCAGGTTTGCTTGTAAGATGGATAATAAATAATAACTAAACATGAATATATTTGTGTTCAATTTTTTTTGTTTGAATAACTTATGGCCAAGCCATCACACCCAAAACACTGAACCAGTTCAATGAACGCCAAAGTAAGTTATTCGAAATACTAATCCTGCCCAGACATAGTCACGGGCACTAGCTAAATTTGTTAAGAGTCAGAATACATTGTATATAATTATGTTTGATGCATACATTGATATAAGAAAAAAAAAATTGTGCTATGAAGGTAAGAGTCATTAAGTGGATACAAATAGGCGTATGCCATTTAAATGCGTTCGCTTTAAAACTTTTGACATAAAATAAATAAAGTTTAAGAATGAACAACAATCCTGGAATATTTTTAAGAGGTTACTTATTTAACACTTTTAATATATAGTAAAATATTATTTTGAGAGAATTTATGCATTATTATAATGTTATATTTAGCCTAATTTGATTTACTAAATATGAACTATATTTAATTGTAAAATAGTCAGTTTTTTTATTATTATCACGATATTATTATGTTTTTGTTAGAAATCAGTTAATATTCATTCATCCGCGTATTATTATTTATTTATTTATTTCAGTCAACATAATATGGACCAATAATCAAATTACAATAAAAATTAAAAACAATACCACAACTAAGATTACAAAATAAATAATAAAAAATTAATATAATAATAATAAACAACATGAATAAGACAACTAGATAATATTAAATTTAGTTTAAATCAAAATAATTAAAATAATCAAAATTATAATTAATAATTAAAACAAAATAAAAAAATTAAAAGAAAATCTAAAATACTATTTTATACGCCGGTAAATGTATCATATTACAATGATACATGTACCGGCAGTCAAAACGCACAGAAAACATTCGCAATATGCTGTTAGGGCTGGCACGTACCCTGCGCACCAGGGAGGTGCACCGCTTGCGCATGGTTGCATAAAAACAGTCCACACGTGCTTCAGCAAACATCCCTGATGCGCTACAAAATCGAGGCAGACCCAACAGCACCCTAAATGCATTATTATACTGGACGCGTAGTGCGCTGTACTGCCCCTGCGTACAAAATGCCCTGAACAGTGTAATTTCACATCACTTGAACAGCGATAAACCTGCGGGCTATCATATTCGCACGAACAGACAAACCCTACGCTCCCTCTCTACGCTGCATTGTCCTTCAAGTCCGTGGTTAAAATGTGACCAAGGTGTTTAAATTGCTCCATCTCCGGAGTGGCACCTATTTAGTTTTAGCATAGGCACTTGAACTTGGCACCTTTTCCGAGCCCTAAAGACCATCCACTCATTATATTTGTCTCATTTTAATATGTTTTTACTGAACTTTTACTTTTGAATATCTGGAACGGTGTTTCCATAAAAAAATATTTCACACCTAAATCTCTTGTATCACTTTGGATCGTTCATTGAATTACCGTAGGAATTGTCAAAACCTGAGATCCAAGGTGAGATCCTTAACAACATCTTGCGTCATCTATCGCCACCCACAGGAGAGCTTCCTCCCGTATCCTGCGTACAAGTAGCTGTCCACTATGTTTTTCTGCGGGTGATGCCTGTCCAGTCTGGGCTCGTTTAGTCCACGCCCGAGAAGTTGATGTTGACCTAAATGTTTCGTGGACAATTGTAACGGTTCTCTTCTAACTGTCATTCGTCTACAAGTTATCTAGTATTGTTCTCATATAGTGCGATGTGGGGTGTTTTCCTCTGTGAAAATATAAACAGATGGTGAACCCTAGAGCGGTGGTAAGTGATACGCCTGAACATGACAGAAGCATTGTGCACCCGTCATCCGGGATGACAAATGTTAAGTTTCTTATACCCGGTATTTTTAGTAGCTACAGTTCCCTTATTCCGAAACACAGAAGTGCAAAACACTCCTATTTACTCAAAAGGACTCACCACTACCCAATCATCTATCACACGTAATGTTAACCTTCATTTAGACTTAGGGCAGCCTACTATTTCGCAGTACCTAAAATTAGCTATCTGGCGCAAAATGGGGAGGCCTATGTCCAGCAGTGGACTGCGATAGGTTGAATAGATAGAAAGTTAGCGTCCAAACGATTGTTCGACTCGGCAGTAGCGCATTCAAACCCGCTTATTGTCTCCTATGCTGATTATACAACAGCAGCATAATAATAATAATTCACCTCCGCCGCGTAAACGTCGGCGTCCACGGGACGTGCTAGACGATCCAGGCGACCCTATCACGGTCGCCTAAATAGCTAAAATATTACAACACTGTACAAATCGATAGCCGAGATTCTGTCCCCGCCGGCGGGAGGCATCCTCGCGTGTTCCTGTAGGTTCGCACAGCCCCTATTCGCGTAACCGGCGTGTGCCGGGCCACTTTCTCCCCAAACATGTTAGGCTACCAAGAAGTAAATTTTAAGGCTGAGAGCCATTAATCAGTTCGAAAAAAAGGCTTGTACATTTATTTTTTAATTGCATTTTGTAAAATGTGCGAAAAGCGAACTACCAATTTTTAAACAGGACAATTCGCACGCGATTTAAATTCTTCCGGGCAAAACGCATACTAAAATAATATATTTATGATTTTTGAAAGGGGACATTTTGCACATTCGTCATCACCTACTAACCCGAACTTTAAGGTAAAAAACGGCAAAACATTAGGTATTATTTTATACGTTGCGATTACCGTTTCACAGCTTCACGCGCTGTGATAAATATAGAGTCCGGTATTGTACGTGCAAGCGTGTGAGGCGCACACACGCGTGTCGCGACGCAGTCAAGATCAAGGGCGCCCGATTGCGCAAGAGTTGGCGGTCGCAGCGCTGCAACGGTGTGATGTCATCGCTGTCTGCCCCGTCCCCCGCCACCGTTTCCCTATCGCACGGCCTTACAAAGACCTCGAATGCGCGTGAATCTATTTCAATTTTGACTGGTTATGTTGCGTGAATCGTGAAAACGCATCGTTCTTTGGTTCCTCATGGGTTACATGTAGCGACAAAAGTATTTCATTCCATCATTTTAAACAAAAAAAATAAATTAAAAATTCAAAAAACCCCCGACACAAGAACTTAAGTAATTTCCCTTTAAAAAGTAAAAAATAATAAAAGAAACTTAATGTTAAAGTAGGTACCTAAGAATCTATTAATAATTCTAAAAAAAAAACGTCGCGTTGGGGGGACTGCTCCTAATTATTTCTTTCTTATCTACGATATTTTTCATAAGATGGTTACCTCTTTAGGCTTTTACCCAAGACTTATATTACCATTTATTTTTTTACCATTTATAATTTTAAATTTTTATTTTATACTTTTTATAGGGTTAGGTTAAGTTAGATTTTAGTATATTATAATTTACTTACTACAATTTAGATTCCTGCAAGGGTATAGATTACATTTAAGGTCAAGCTCGTTCGCTATTTTACTTATTTATTACTAGTTTTTCTTTCTATAAATAGGCTTAAGGTCACATTGTTAATCCCAAGTATATTTGCAGTCATTCGGTTACTCTCCCCACTTTCACTCCTCACAACTTTTAAACGGCTCAACCGATTTTCATTAAACATGTCTAAGAACACTCGCACATACGTCACCTTTAATACAAAAAAACTTAATTGAAATCACTGCATGCGTTCGGGAGTTATGATGCCACAGACAGACAGACACACAGACAGACGGACACGTCAAACTTATAACACCCCTCTTTTTGCGTCGGGAGTTAAAAACAAAAGAATTCAAACAGTAAACTAAAACACAAAAATTTAATTTTTAGCTCAAAAGAAGTTATTAAATATTTATTATTACATTATGTGCATGAAAATGTCTGCTTGTATTGGTCTGGGTGTTTTCTATGTTTAAGCGGTCGCACGTTATACGGGTAGAAACTCACACCACACAATTCATGAATATATTGACTACGCGTGCTACGTTCGAGCGGAACGTATGTATGTATTTACAAAATTATATATGAGTATTTTTTCCGTTGTATATTATCCATAAGTTTGTGGCTAGATGGCACTGTAATTCACCGTTACACATTTAGTTTGAAGAACTCCGAATTCGAAGAAACACACAAAAAACGGTTCATCAAATTTGGTCTATAAACGACAAAGATATCCGCGAGACATAAAAAGCATTTAACCTAGGAACATGTATCTTTATCATGTAACGTCTATGCATTTAGCATAGACGTAACATGATAATACCGACGTTCGAAATGAGAAAACGTTTCATTTTTAGGGTTCCGTAGCCAAATGGTAAAAAACGGAACCCTTATAGATTCATCAAGTCTGTCTGTCTGTCGGACTGTCTGTCCGTCCGAATAATACAACCCCTTTTTTCTCCAAAACTACAAGCACTACACAATACAAACTTTGTACGTATATGTATTCTGTAAACCGCTATTAGGTTTAATAAGAAACTTCGAAAAAAAACTAATATACTTTGGGGTTCCCCATACATTTAACTGAAACTCAAAATTTGGGGTATCAATGTGTAGATCTTAATATACTATTTTTCATATTAAAGCTGTACTAGGTGCCTAAATAAATAAAAAATACTATATTTTATATTACTTGCTGCTGCGGAACCCTCCACGGGCGATTCCGACTCGCGCCCATTTTTATATGGTACGTTCTTGAAATAGTACGTCTATGTAGCAAATGAATGCTCCGAATTAATTTAAAATATTTTAAATTAATCGAGCGTCGGTGGCTCAGTGGTGTGGACCGTCGCCTTCCTACCGGGAGGGCTGAGGTTCAAATCCCGACACGTACCAATGTGTTTTCGAATTTTCGAAAATATATGTACGTTATCCGACGTTCTTACGGTGAAGGAAAACATCGTGAGGAAACCTTCATGCACGCCTGCGAAGAGATTCGAAGGTTGTGTGTGAAGTCGTCCAACCCGCACTGGGCCCGCGTGGACGACTAAGGCCTAAACACCCTATACGGGTAGGCTCGTGCCCCTCGGTGGGGACGTTTAATGAGCTGATGATGATGATTGGTTGATTGGTTTTATTTGATGTCATTATATTGTATTTTAGCCATGATGAAATAATATGAGTTTATTTCGTAACTCCTGGAGGCTGCATATTTTGTGAATTATATATAAAGCGAGAAAAAGTGTAGGGGTAATTTATGGATAAATCTTAGTGAAATTGACAATACATTATAATTTTTCTCTGCCACCTAACGCAGTCACTGCTGTCAAGGGCTGCCATTTTGCGTCAGATATCCCGGTCCGTTCTCCGTATCCATATCCATATCACAAACGACCTTTCCCAAGTATGCGGTCTATCGGGCCGGAGGGCGTCCTACGCTACGATTGCCAAGACGCGGTCTCCACTCCAGAACTCGTTACAATTTCTAGGAAAATTTTACTAAGGTTGGTCAGTGCAGCATATTTTAAAATATTTTATCTCTGTCACCGACTGTGGCCAAGTGGTGCATACCGAAACGGTACCAATCCGCACAGAGCCCACGTGGAAGACTACCGGCCTATAGACCCTTTATGAGTAGGCTCATGCCTTTCGGTGGGGATGTGTGGTAAGCTGATTATGAAGATGATTATCAGTTTAGCAAAATATCAATTGTTCACGTTTGACTAACTTTAAAATATTTTTTTTTTCTATTATTTTATAGGTACCTAAGGATAAATAAGTCATCAAGAATAATTTTCTTTTAATAACCGTTTTTGTGTCATTTAATGTTTGCCTTTCTTCTGCTATTAAATAAAAATAATCAATAATTAAATCTTTTATCAATAACTCATTTTATACAATGGTCCACTCGTTCGAAATGTATATATGCACCCTTCCCCATACCTCTGCCATACTATGCAGTGCAGTGTATATTTAGTGAATGATGATGATGCTAATAAAAAGTAGATTACTCAATAAAATGGTAAACCCTAGGGTAAACCCTTCAAAAACAACCTCTGTTATGTTCATATAGGTAAATGCAAAGAGTTCTTATATCTCTCATTACCAAGTTTAGTAAGATTTTTTTCGAACTGACTACTGCTGTTGGCCGCAGATGGCCTTTACAGCTTTACCGGGCAATTGGCGAGCGCAGATGGCTCTTAGCCTTAATTTTAGTAAGGACAGTCAAATCCCGATACAGTATGTATTAAATTAGGTGCAACAAAAGGCGAACCGAGTCTCGCCGACAGCAAAAGTGTGACAAATTTTGACGCATTTGAGATAAATGGGTACACCAAAAAATGGGAAAAACAAGCTCTACCGTGTAGTGCAAACATTATAAACTTTTCATATTGCAGGCGGGAGCAACAAATGATAATAATATTTATTTCAAAAATTACACTACATGTACCTACTAGCTTACTATTAAGGTACATTTATATAGTTATTATATTGTAATGATCCGAGCGAAATTCTTTTTTCAAAGATTGCAACTCTTATATCCCAATGATTCCGAGTGAAGTTATGATTTCAATAATCAACCATGAGAACACCATACTTCGAGAGAAATAGAGCTTATCGACCGGATTCATATAAAAAACGGCAAAATACCATCCCTATCGCTATATTTACTTTTTATTTTCTTTTCTAAGGTTGGCAACGCACTTCTTGAGGAGCAATACCATCGCATGGCCCAGTGCAGACACATAGGTGGCAGTGTCACTATATCAGGTGAACTGACAACTATAAAATAAAATTATTTGCTTACATACTGATATGATGATTTGTATGTTAATGCGTTCGATAACATGTTTGAGTTCAGGTTAAACTAAGAGCCATCCGCGCTCATTACATGCTCGATTAAGCTGTGAGGGTCATCACCAGCTTACAGCGTGCATTCGACAAAAAGAAACAAACTTATGATTGTTTATCAATTTAGACCAAATAAAAGAATGGAAATTGTCAAAATATTAAAAGAGTTTCTTTGTACTGAATTTGGTATTGTTATGCAAGTTTCATAAGAAAATAGATCTGCCCTTTTCGATTATTCAAATACTCTGCGAGGTGTGAAGTATACTCAGCCTTATGTGACCTTCACTGTACAATAGCTACTGACTAAGGAATTACATAGACGATAGGATGAATACAATTACACATGTACGTCCGCAGGTAACCTTACGTAACTGAATTATATCTGTTTTTTGAGTTTGGATAACGAAATCTATTATACACTGTTTTCTTTTATGATGGTAATTGGTAATGCATTTCAATAATAGCTTAAACATTGAGTTGTCCCGTATGAGTACACCAAGGGTTCAATCACCTACTAATAAAATGGTTCTTAACGATTTCTTTGGTTTTAAATCGAAACAATTTTAACATTAGTAATTAGCTTTTTCAGTGGGTTTGGTCGTATTCAGCGAGTGTGCGACATTGCTCTGGAATCGTGAATTTAACAAATGTGAGGTTCTTTGGAGTGTCAATAAAATGCGTCTTGGAAAGTTCAAAAATTTCAAATAATAAACTTACTCGACTGCAGGCGGAGGGTTATGTTTTTGCATGAATGCAACAATATCGCGAAAACCAAATCAACAAATTCAAAACACACCTCGGGGTTTTGAATCAGGCAACAATTTGCAAATAATAGGAACTTGCTATCTATATCGTTTAGGCTGTAATTGCGCGTCTCTTTTGGAGACGTACGGTGCTCGGACCGATGCAATGAGTCTCGCGAAGTACTATGTAAGTTGCTATAATAAAATAATAAGTACTATAAATATTATTTTCTTGTTTTTTATAACACGTTAATATCTACATTAGAATTAATATTAAAAACATAATTACAATATAAATAAAATTGTAGTTGTTGATTTAAGTTGCAACAATAAAGTTAATAGTTATAGAGCGTCGGTGGCTCAATGGTGTGGACTGTCGCCTTCCTACCGGGAGGGCTGAGGTTCAAATCCCGACACGTACCAATGTGTTTTCGAATTTTCGAAAATATATGTACGTTATCCGACGCTCTTACGGTGAAGGAAAACATCGTGAGGAAACCTTCATGCACGCCTGCGAAGAGATTCGAAGATTGTGTGTGAAGTCGTCCAATCCGCACTGGGCCCGCGTGGACGACTAGACTAGACTAGACTAGAAATAGGCCTAATCACCCTATACGGGTAGGCTCGTGCCCCTCGGTGGGGACGTTTAATGAGCTGATGATGAATAAAGTTAAAGATTAGGTATGATATAAAATATTTTCGTATACTATTTAATATATTGCTTATACTTTTGAACGTGCTAATCTTATGATCATATCGCTTCCTTGGATGAATGTTCACTTAACGTAATTCAATTAGTAAGTTACAGAACTTATTTTCAAATTATATTTTTAAAGCTCTATTTATTGCGTGAAAGGAAGGTCAAAAATGAAAGAAATCACGTTAAACATAATCATATTGTTTTGTCAAATATCTACATAAAAAAGTTTTTTCTTAGTTAATTCGTTTTGTCTATTAATATGACTATTCTATATATAATACACAGAGACATGTTCATGCATACAAATGTTTGTAATACTTAGTGGGGGATCGAACCCTTGGTGTACTAGTCGACGTCCCAACCATTAAACCATATGGGTCGTCAATAGGGTTTCTCATTTCTCGACCTTTTTTATTTCTCGGAGCACGAGAATTCTCGACCACTATTTCCCGGGAATTCTCGGGTTGTCGAGAAATATTGAAAAGCTCAAAACATATTTGATTTAACAATAAAACTATACTTTTTATGCAATATTCAACATTTATCAATGACCAACGTTTATTTTTAGTTTCATGTGAGTTTAATTTAACTATAGAAAACTTTAATTAAGCGAAAAACTCTAGCGAGATCTTCTTATCATTATTTCTAGTTTCTACAAACAAATATACTAAATAGTCTTTTTCTTTGAAAAAAAAAACAAATAAAATATCTTCTAAAAACAATGTCATCATGTCACCACAATGAAACTTAGTACCTTACATACTAAATAATTTATTTTAGTCTCAGTCTGTACTACCAACTTTTCAATTACGTAGCATAAAACGACAGTTTAATTCGTTATAAAAAATAACAATCAGACTAGCTTAATAATTACGAGTAACAGTAAGGTACATGTTCCTTAGTTTAGTCTTTGTATCAACTTTTCAATATTTGTTATAAGTAAATGGAGTCTTTTCTTTACGTAAGTTAACATAAAAATCTAATAAATCATTAAAAATCTTAAGACCAATTACAATCACAATTTAAAGCGGAAACTGCTTCAAAAGCTAACCCGACATTTATCATTAAGAAAATAAGCCTTTAAAAATACAAGGGCATTTATAGCATCATCTGACAATCGGTTTCGTATTTTTGTCACAAAGTTTCCAGACAAGGAGAAAACACGTTCGTTTTCTATTATGTACTCTAGTACAACGTATTAGAAACGTTTTTCAGAAACGTAATTAGCTAGGTCTTCCTGAGAGGAACTCAAATCTTAATAATTATAACGACCGTGTGAAATATCAAATTTCGGTGCCCTCCTCTAATAGGACAAATTATTTCATTTAATTTCGCACGACGCGTGGCAGAGCCGCAACGAGAACGCAAGCGCGTTATCAAGTTTTTAATTTTTTGACTGAATTTCTCGATTTCTCGACCACTTTTTTCTCGTCTCGAGTAAGGCAAAATTTCCCGGGAATTCTCGGTTCGAGAATTCTCGAAGAGAAACCCTAGTCGTCAAACACTGATATCGCCGATGATCATTTAAAAAAAACAAGATCGGATAGCTTAGTCATATAAATGAGTTAGGCTTGTTCGTGCAGGTATACTTATAATAATATATGAGATATTATGTAATATTGCAACAGAGTGACACATGACATAATCGCAATACGTAAAGACGAATGACAAAATACAGTACCAATGAAGAGGCAGTGAACTCAAAACAACAAATGCCTTTACTGATGAACAGTTAAGGACAATATTTTTATTGAGTTTTGAGCGGCTAGTTTAAATTTGCGAGCGTGTTATAAGGCTGTTCTGACAATGTTGACTTATTGACTGATAATGTTGAACAACTTTTTACTCACTACATTTATTAGGCGTGATACTCCTTCAATGTGCGGTGCACTGCATCAGTCCAGGAAGAAGCGAGTGCAATCATGTGGAGGTAGCCTAACAATACACGCGCAACGAGTGTGCGCCGACTGCGTGGGGATCAAGGTCGTTCGAAATAACGCGTGCCTACAGCCGCGCATTTACGATATCTTTGTACAGTTGCCTACCGATACGTAATGCGTGCTGTCGGCTGGATGTCCGGTCGCACCTCAGTCTATACCTAAACCTAAATGTAACGATGATTGCATCTATCACGAGGCGGGTTAGCAATGGTCAAAGTGAATCAGGTAGCACACAATAATAATCGTCTATTATAACCGCGTAAATATTTTTGTATAAAACGAAACAAATATTTAAACTTATGTGCATCTATATACATATTTTTTCGTCACAACATCAATCCTGTATCTAAGCGAACGACAAATGTCATAGCTTCAAATTTAAAATTGCATTATATTTGTTTAAATAAAAAACAATAGTGAAAAATATAATAATAAAGTCACCACCACGTAGAGCCAAGCTTCTGAATCTACACGGATTATCTCTACCAAACCTAACTTAGAGAAATCCTACATTTATCAGTCAATATGTAGGGCTTTTAATGAATCTTCCCGACGAGTTAGGCTGGACAAGACGAAAGTCATGTTCAACAGTCGTGCCATGCCACAACCGATATGCGTCGATGGCGTCCGTCTCGAGGTTGTGCAGGAGTATATCTACCTGGGTCAAACCATCCAACTAGGCCGGCATAACTTCGAGAGGGAGGCTAGTAAGAGGATTAGGTTGGGCTGGGCGGCATTCGGTAAGCTACGTCATGTCCTAACGTCAACTATTCCGCAATGCTTAAAGACAAAAGTCTTGGAGCAATGCGTCCTACCTGTGCTAACATAAGCAGCTGAGACATGGACACTGACTGCGGGATTAGTTCATAAGTTCAAAGTCACTCAACGCGCAATGGAGCGAGCTATGCTTGGAGTCTCTCTAAAGGATACAGAAATGATTTAATCCGTAAGAGAACTAAAGTTACCGACATAGCCCGCCGGATCAGCAAGTTGAAGTGGCAGTGGGCTTGTCACGTATGTCACAGAACCGATGGCCGTTGGAGCAGACGAGTTCTGGAGTGGAGACCGCGTCTTGGCAAGCGTAGCGTTTGGACGCCCTCCGGCCCGATGGACCGACGACTTGCGAAAAGTCGCTGGTGGAAGCTGGATGAGAAGGGCGGAGGACCGGGATGTCTGGTGCAAAATGGGGGAGACCTATGTCCAGCAGTGGACTGCAATAGGTTGAAGAGAGATGTAGGGCTACGCCGTTTCGCTACCGTCGTGGAGGTGATACGAATAATTAGATTCTAAAAGAAGTAAGTAAAACGGGCTAATGCCAAAACGTTCGAAAAAACATTACCAATGTTAATTGTTAATTGTTTCGATTTAAAACCAAAAAAATCGTTAAACACAGTTTTCTTGTTTTGCTGTTTTTGAAGTCTTTTTTGCCTAAATTTACTCGTATGTATATACTTACTATACTATACTTATATTCTTAATGTAATTTACTCGAATATACAGGAGCCAAGTATCCTATTTATGAAATAATAGGCCCAAAATTAAGCGCACAAAAATACACGAAAAAACTTTTCATGTTAAATATTAGGGTTCGCTCTATGAAAAAATTATCACATTTCAAGTAGAGCCAAGCTTCTGAATCAATCAAAAAGTTGCTAGGCAATCTTTATAATGGTTATTTTTAGGCCCAAGTTAAGCGTGACGTTTGTATTACGGGTACTAAACAAATGATAAACATATTATACTATATTTTTTTGGAAAAACATAGTTACACATTATTCACAGAAAACAGCTAGACCAATGCAAACAGACATGTTTATGCTCACAAATATTTGAACCGGGAATCGAAACCTGAACCCTTGGTGTTGTAGCCTACAACCAACCATTACACCAAATGAGTCGTCAATTAACATGATTAACCAGAAAATAGGTGTTTTTTTGTTATGCGTCCAATATTTTAACCTCGGATGCTACAACATATTTTGTTATTATTGTTTGTAGGTTGATACCTATGCTTCAATGAAAATGCGCACTCAGTGCTTTATTGTAAATATAGAAATCTAAGATAAAACGTTTTAGATACGGTTGTTTTTATTATAAAAAGGTATCAAAGTGTCAAGTCATAGACAATTTAAGGAATTAAAATTTTTTCAACTTTGGAAGTGTCTCTCGCGCAAACTATTCAATTTATTAAAAAATGATATTACAATCCACAATACCATTTTTAAGATCTACACATTGACACTGACACACACACGTGGGGGTACGTTGAAAAATAATTTTTGAGTTTCAGTTTAATGTATGGGGAACCCCAAAAGATATTTATATATTTTTTATGTTTCTTATTAAAATCTAATAGCGGTTCACAGAATACATATACGTACAAAGGCTCGAGAAATCTCAGTGGCGGTCAAAACTTACTAAATCAATTAATCGCCCCCTATTGTTCTCGGGGCAACCTAATTTATTCAATCTACGCTGCTTTTGTACGTTTACGCAGTACAAATATATTTTTCGAGTATAGGTACTGTTGTAGCCATTTTGAGATATATTGAGATTCTGAACAATTGCCAAAGGGAAATTAACCATATCATCCTTTAGCAATAACAGGGCTGCTGATATCGTTATGTTGGATGCCGTTTCCAATAAATATACGAGTATTACTTATAAACTTATAATCATATTCTTGATTTTATTTTAATTATAATAATCAGACCGCCGCGTCAGCTGCTTGCTTGCTTGAATGCAGCATACTTGCTTGCATATGAATATGAAAAATATGCCAACAGATGATCATGGATGTAAACTTTTTGGGATATGACAATTCGGCCTTTAAATTGTGTCAAAAGACGATTCTGACGAAGAAAAAGAACATATTTATTTTGACCACAAAAACAACAAAAATAACAATAAAACGTCAAAATATACTATCTATTCAGAGACCACAGAGAGGATAGAAATATACAAAAAAACAATAGCTATAACAACGTGGTACCTAATGTGAATACAAATTCTATATATATATATATATATATTATATATATATATATATATATATATACATAAGATAATTAATAAAGAAACATATAGGTTTTTGTGGTCATAAAGGGCTCTGCCTCAGTTTAAGCTATCGTGTGCCATATGCAGTCTTAAATTGTTAATTTGTCTTAACATGTGGTCACGGCTGCACTGATATTCTGTCAGAGCCCAATATAGGTTTAATAATATTATATTAACTTTGTGATCAAGTAATTTGCATTTGTTTAAATTAAATTATCATAAGTTTTTACCACAAAAATCTAGATTTAGAAAGTTCACCGAATGCCTGCATTATTAAGTAGGTTTTACGTTCGAGACAGATTGGATAGGTTATTTTTTCATATTTATACTTTTATGTATTTTAAACCTGAATAGTTTGTTTGCTTGGATGCCTAGGAAAAAATCTTTCAGAGTTAGATGGCCCATTTATCGAGAAAAGCGATTTATATTTAAACTCGCTGAGAACAATACAAGCGGTACCAAGGTAAAATTTTTCGAAATCGGCGGGTATTTTTCCTATTGAAAGCTCCTGCGTAAAGGGTTAACGATACACAAAATGACACATAAGTTCCAAAAAAGTCCAGTCCGCTTTTTTTAAGGTAAGCTCACTATAAACCAAATTTGTTCTTAAATAACAAGTTACCACCACAGTGCCAAATTCGACTCCTGCAAATTCTCAACACCTTCGTTTGCCCGTCACACAAGACAACGGTTGTTAAGTCTCATACCTATACCCGGTAATTTCACTAGCTACAGTGTCCTCATCCTGAAACACAACATCTACATGATTCTCTTGATAGAAAGAGTGAGAACGTGCAATGAAGCCGCGAAAACTTAGTTTATGCCTTTTTTATATTTCCGAGTAAAGCGTGTCCTTTTAATAATGCTGGCATAAACTTAATATGTGATAAGAAATTCATAAGTTTCATAACTAACGGACATACTCTTATAATATTCTATTATTTTGAAATTAATGTTTTCATTTATTTATGACTGATTTTGTGAGAACAGAAGCGCTCAAGAATCTTCAAACGCGTTTTCCCAACAATCATGTTTTTCGAATTGTGCCCTTATAATTTGAATGGTGCGATAAATTGATTTGCATCATTCGATTTAAATGGAGATATTGCAGTTTTAACTCGCCTATATAAATATGTAAACGAAGTAACTTTATCCCAAATTGACTCTTCAGCGGAAGCTAGTAATTTAATTATTTCATTTTAAAATACTCTCCTTTTATAAACGTCTAATAAACATAATTTGAAACTTCTTTTAAAAATAAATACATGGGAATAGCCAGACCAACAGACATGTTTGTACTGCACGGGTATCAAACTCTCAAGTTTGGGTGTAGTAGTCGAGACACCTCAACCATATAATGGTACATAAGTCGACACAACCATAATATATAAAATTTTGTTAAGAAACAGCCCATAGTACTGATAGCGCGCTACAAGTAGGTATCAAAACGCGTGGTGCGCTACTCATGAAGCTACAACAGAATCAATAAGTACGTCTAGGGGATATTATATTATGTAGTTACGAATTTGATTTGGCGAATTGGTTAACGGTTTTAATAAAATAATATTTACTATCAACAATAAATGTTAATTATTAGTTTTATCAATATTTAATGTGCTTAGGTGCTTATTCAAAAGAAGAAGCTTCGATTTGTCGGGTATTAATATACGTTTAATAATATTAAATTTAACGAATAGCGTAACAGCGAATAACGTTTAAAATTCAGAAAACCATACCTAATATTCAGTTCAAAGACTTAGACCGCAGAGTTGCACAGTTTTCGAACGCATTAAGATGCATATCTAGCAAAAAACATCTAAATATATACCCAGTGCTCACAGACGTTTTTTTGTTCAAGTCTGGCACGTCAAAACCAGTCTAGACACGCCGGGTGCGTTAGATTAACATTAGCCCATTCCGTTATCCAAATTCAAATATTAACAGAATCGCGGTTATTGTTATTATTGTTAAAACCTAGAATTTATTTTAACTTTTTAAAAGTCCGAGACGCTATATTTATTATATATGTAAAAATAAAAATGATATATGTCATTTATATACATTTAACTGAAGTATATATATAGGTAGATATTGTTTGGCACCATAATGCATTATAGCTGTTTTGTGGTCAATTCAAAGATTTTCAGCTTCTTTGTAACTACTGATATGCCGATCTTGCTGCGCTTTTTCAAAAACGGCCTCCGTTTTACTACCAATACTGATATTGGGGTGACCAGAACGACGTGTATATTTTGACAAAACTCCCGGATTGAAATCTCTTATACTTACCAAATTTGGGTTAATCTTACTGACATATTGCACATATTGCACACAGGTGCACATAGGTGCATTATTATTGCAATTTATTCACGGCTTGCTTTGCATTTTTACCTATTTTGAAGTAAAATCTGAAAATGTATAAAATTTCCTAAAGTTCTGAAGACACCACACAAAACGCAACTCATAACCCATCTGGTTCAATAGTTGAGAACTTAGCTTCTGCACCAAGTGTTTCTGTGTATTTACCCAACGTATGTTGCAAACAAAAATAAGTTTAATCAATTGATTGATATTCATTACATCATCATTACAGCCTAAAATGTCCACTACGGGACGAAGGTCTCCCCTAATAATCTCTAGCAGTTGTCATACATCTGCTTAACCAGGTCATCCGGCCATCTGGTTGGGGGTCGCTCTACTTCTACTTCGTTTTTCGTTACTCGGACGCCACTTAAGAACCTTACTGCACCATTGGCCATCAGTTCTACGCACTATGTGCCCTGCCAACTGCCACTTCAACTTGCCTATCCTGTAGTCTATCTCGGTCAATCTAGTTATCCTACGGATGTCCTCGTTCCGGATCCTATCGCGTAGGGAAGCACCTAAAATAGCCCTCTCCATAGCACGTTGAGCAATCTTGAGCCTATTTAATAGGCCCTTAGTTAGCGACCACGTTTCGCTACTGTATGTCATTAAATAACTGGCAACTGACACTGGTCAAAGACGGGAAACCTCCTTTTCGAAGTTGGACCTACCCATTTAGTACACATACATATTCGTCTACAACTTCGTGGACAGAACTCCAAACTGATATCGGTATACGTACAACTTGGATATTAGCCCTTACTTAATTTCTTATTGTTTTTATTTCCTTAAGCTGACTGTATGTATGTATTTTGACTAGATGGCCGTAATAAAAAAAAGCTAGATATTATTTTTCTTGTTAAAAATTAGAGTGGATAATTTGGTTTGTTTCGATAATCGACATAATATACTCGAAATAAAATTATAAATAAAAGGAGACATCACATATAAGCCACAACAAATAGTATCACAATTTTACCTCCGAAATACATACAACAGTAGTTGATCCAATACGGAACCCAAGCTTGGGAACTGAATCATTTTAACCTCTCTGGGATTCCCAAACAGATAACAAAAAAATATGAAGGTCGCGCGCCTAAAAATCCTTAACTAACATTTGCCATGTAATCGTGTAGGCACCTATTTCAATGGTTCAAATCACCTATATGAAATGGTTGTTGACAGTTGTCCCCGGCGCCTGAACACACCGCGGTGACTCTTTTTGAATGGGCCTACGAGTATTGCTGCCGATAGACACCGCGGTGTCTATTAGTAATTTTTTTGTTTATGCTTAAGATTTTTTCTTTTTTTTATGCTAAAGATGCAGAATGCAAAAAAACATTTTATAATCAGTTTAAATATTTTTTCAAAAGTAAAAAAATTTTCAGCTGGCTGACTGGCAATATGTCCTGGACTGGTAGGCATAAATCACACACAGTATACAAGACTATTGTCAGACCCCTACTCTCGGCATTGAACGGAAGAAGGGTCTAAATATTCCAAAGTAAAGTTAAAAGCTGTTGTTGTTAAAAAAATATGCTGTTACTGATCATTTTTTAAGGTAAAAAACGGAACCATTATACATTCGTCATGTCTGTCTGTCCGTCCGTATGTCACCTTTTTTCTCCGAAACTATTAGCACCACACTGTTCAAACTTTGTAGGGTTATGTATTCTATGAACCGCTATTAGGTTTTGAAAAGAAACTTGGAAATACAAATATATTTTGGGGTTCCCCATACAAAAACTAATTTTTTTTCATCCAACTCATATGTGAGGATTGATTTGATTTGAAAGATAGTAGTCAGTAGCATTTTTTTTATTTCATAAACGGTGATCTACTATTTTCTAATAATAAAGCTGTTTTAGTTACCTAAGTCAATTAATAATATTTTATTTTGTTACGCTGTGATCCCTCCACGGGCGTGTCCGATTCGCGCTTAATTTTATTAATGTTGTGACGAATTTGTTAATGTTATGAATAATGTACTCATTGTCACCCCGTAAACTCTGTTCAATTGAACAACTTATAAGCACAAAACTAGGTATGTGTTTGATTCTAAGTGTTGTTTAATCTTGAATTCCTATTTGTTGCCATTGGTGCACGTCAATAAATTAATACCACGTATTTATTAAACATTAATTCACATATCATACATGTTTGTATGTATATTATGGGCGGATACCACAAGCCGGGACCTATTTATGTTTTTTTTAAATACTACACTACTTGTTAGGGGAATTTTTAACTAGATCACATTAGTTCTATTCTTAGTAGTATTGATGGTGGTATAAAATAAGGTAAACTATGCAAAATATTATTTACTTGTAGTTTCTGTGTAGTTTGCCTATTATCGATTATTATTTAAAAATAAAAATCGTTTTATACATAAAAGTCGAATAGTTTACTAATACAGTTTTTAATGTTTTTAACAATAAGCTCATTTAGGTATGCTCTTATCTCAGGTGTTACATTTTGGTGCTGATATTCGTTAAGCATGTGGGCAGATTAATTAGGTTATCGCATTTTTTTATCAATGCAATTCACATGACATTATCTAGTGCGTGTTCAGGGGCAAATTCTATGTCCGGTCACCCGTACTGATAATTCTGTGACACGCTAGTGCATGCCTTTTTTAGTAATAATTGGAACCTATAACTGTGCACTGCTGGATATAGTGTTTGCACAGTTATATTGGTCCTCCGCTTTTCTTATCCAGGCTTCACCTACAACCTTTCGTAAATCATCACTTGTCCAACTACCCAATTATACTAATGCTTATCTAATAACTTCGTCGTTTTTAGGGTTCCTTAGCCAAATGGCAAAAAAGAAACCCTTATAGATTCGTCATGTCTGTCCGTCCGTCCGTATGTCACACCCATTTTTTTCCGAAACTATTAGCAGTACACTGTTCTAACTTTGTAGATAAGTTTATTCTGGCAACCACTTTAAGGTTTTGAAGAAACTTAAAAAATATTTTGGGGATCCCATACATAAAACTGGCTCTAAAACAATTAATTATATCTAGTCAGGATTTTTGTGCGTCATGAATGGTGAACTGCTGTTTTCCCATAATTAAGCTATTAAAATTATAATGCAGCCTAAGCAAACAAATATTATTCCATTTTAAGTTACTTGCTGCTACGGAACCCTTCATGTGAGAGTCCGACTCGCACTTGGCCAATTTTTGTATCTTACATTACCAATTAAACCCCGACACGACTTAACATAATGTACCCAATTAAATAGCTTCTAATCTGAAAACAGAATAAAGCAAATTGGATGAGTTGTTTAAAAAAAAATCATTTAAACATTTGAAATGAATTTCATTTAATTGTAACTAACAGGGGAAAGAAATCACCTTCGATGTTTAATTTTTAAATGTACTTACAAGTACTCCTGTCCTCCAAAGTATTGAAACATCAAGAATGTAAATGCACGTTTATGTGACCTGTTATAAAATTATTTTATTTAAAGGCAATAATATTTTATATCATTTTTAACTTTATTGGTGTTCTTTGTCTAGCCAGTCGTATGATAGACACGGCGCACACATGCGCACTCACGGCTTTTCATTTGTGTGCAATGGCGCGGCATTAACTTTTTTTGCAACACTATGTTGCTATGCTCCAAAATATTACGCGGATGAATATCGCGTCAATGCTAATTGGTACGCATTATGACATTCGTCTGGGTCGTAGCGTATTCGTCTAGACGTTTGACTGTCAGCGAGAAACATGGCCGGGTTTATCACATGATTGTGCATTCATATTGTGTTTGATATAAGGTATTTTTAACATATAAAAAAGGGTTTTAATGGTTGTTGTGTTTCATTTAGTATAACGTAAAATATTTCATCCTATACGTACAATAGATATATTGTAGCCTAACTAAGGTCTGAAATGGCTCGTTTTCTTACCTATACAATTTATATTAGGTATCACCTTGGCCATTTATGAATCTGTTACCAACTTGTAGTATTGTTTTAAACTTTCGCGACATGTATACATTGAATACAACACAAGTCACCAAGACGTCGCGTAAAAATAAGTAAGATCAATGCCATTATTTCAAGATAATTGTAAAGGATTATCGAGTATTATTTTAATAAGAGATTGAAATTAATATTAGTTTATATTGCAACAATTAACGTGAGAGCGGGCCATGTTAGGTGTTACCCAACGCGATAAGATCCGGAATGAGGATATCTGGAGAAGATCCTGAGTGATCGACGTTACCCTTTTGCCTTTAAATTTAGCTCGCTTTAATCCAAAATTGTGTGTATTATCTGTTAATTTAAGTCCTTATTTTACTGTTCTGTAAATTTAGCTGGCTGGTAGAAACTAGTCATCAAACATAATATGATAAACACTTTCTGGGCACAGTAACTTTTGAAAGAGACCTAGTGTCCATACAATAAGAATATTCCACGTTGGATTTGTTTTAAATCATAGTTTTTAATGTGAATAAACAGAAATACGTTTACTAGGAAAATGAAAACTCAATACATATTATTTATGTCATGATTTCGTGATAAAATATTTTTAATACACTCAAAAAATTTTTACAAGTTTTAAAATATTTTAAAAGTTATTATTTTCATTCGTGTGGTTTCTATGATCTATCGACAAGAGATATTTTTCCGAACGAAATTCTATTCTATGCTAGATGCTTAAATACTTAAAAACCGCATACATTTTTAAAATCCTCATGCATTTTGTTCAAACTCCTCAATGGAAAAAGGCTCATTTGAACTGCTTAGCATATTTATATTTAAAACACAATAAATATTTTGGTATCGTTGTTACAATATTGAAATGCCATACCGGCTTGTAAATAATGAGCACATCGTAGTATACATTTTAATCCGGAAAGTATTGAGGCAGATCAGTTTACTTTTTTGCATCTTCTGTTCATTGTCCTGTAGTATAATTAAGCTATCCAAACCGTTACTAAGCATGATCTGGTCTGGTCCTTATAAACATAGATATATTCACGCGTACTATTAAATGGATTTGCAGATGATGATGTATAAGGTATACTAATAATGTAGGTAATAAATAGTATTCTTATGTAAATCCAGGAGAAACTCTAAAGTTATTACACCATCTCGATGTTAAACGTTAGGACCTTTAGTCGCATTTTTTTACAGTACGGAAAAACTGACCAACTCAAACTCTTATGTTTGGTTTTTCTATACGGTAGGTATAGTCATAAAATTGGTTAGACCCGATATAAAAATAATATGAACCTTTAGATCAACTATTGTTTTTATCTAAGTACTAGCCTCCGCCATGCTTTGCACGGGTGCAATGGGATAAATGATTTAGAATGTAATCTGAGTTTAGTTTTCAAACTACAAACATAATCGTAAACTTTCGCCCCCTATCCCTAAAATGGGGGTGGAAGGATTATTTAATAATAAGAATAATAAACTTTATTTTCAGATAGGTATCCATAGTTAATATTGTTACTAACAAAAAAATGAGTCTTCTTACTTGAGATTAATAAATAAATTAATAAATAGTTTGTACAAAATGTCATTTTAGGGTCAGAAAACCGCTTGTCATGCACGCTGTTCAGGACGGTGTTCGGTGAGGCGTGTTCGCGCCAACAGCGCGCCACATCTCTTTCTCATTATTATATAAAAGCAGTGTGTGCGTGCTTCGGCAAACATAGACGAACGGGACGGGGTCCCCCCCCCCCCTTATAATTAATAACTATGGGGATCATAAAATAAATAAAAATATGATGTATATAACCATGACATCTAACAACCACAATTTTTTCATATTAAAGCTGTAGTGAGTGCCTAAATATAAAAATTAATATATTTTATGTTACTTGTTATTGCGGAACCCTCCACGGGTGAGTACGACTCGCGCTTGACCAATTTTTATTTAATTTCATTGATATCACTTTTCGTACCCGAGAAATTGTCTGTTTAAGTTGAGAATTCACCCCATTTTTGTTTTTTTTTGTAATAGGTACATTTTTCAAAAAGTTTTGTTTTTTAAATTAATTTTCATTATCCTATAGACTTTTTCAAAATAGGTGTTTTGAAAAACCAGTGAACCAGGTAGCTCTAAAATTAACGAAAACAGAGCATTGTCACACTTATGCTGAAAATGGGCCCGAAAAAACATCTCCAATGATAAAAAGAGAGCGTGGGCGCCCGACCAAATTGAAGCAGGACTGGCTTTTTATTAACCTGTAATAATTTTAGTAGACGAGTGAATTCAATCCCGACCTCGCGATATCTCGTCTAATTGATTTCACCTAAAATTATCAAAATTAAAAAAAAAGCATTTTTAATTTTTTAGCAGGTCACATGTCTTACCCTATATTTATCCCTATTATATTATTTATTTACCCTATATTGTTTATCAATATTTATAAACAAATATTTTATACCATATAAAATTGAACCCGGAACCCTTGGTATAGTAGCCGGCGTCTCAACCATTACACCAAATGGGTCGTTATCAAGGTTTTATTATATTAGTAAAGTCATCTTTTCCGCACTAATTCTGAAAATTCAACAACAATTCAAATAGACAAAAAGTCGGAAATTAAGGAAACCCGTTGATAACTTAGGGAGCGTCGGTGGCTCATTGGTGTGGACTGTCGCCTTCCTACCAGGGATGAGGTTCAAATCCCGACACATACCAATGTGTTTTCGAATTTTCGAAAATATATATACGTTATCCGACGCTCTTACAGTGAAGGAAACCTTCATGCACGCCTGCGAAGATTCGAAGGTTGTGTGTGAAGTCGTCCAACCGCACTGGGCCCGCGTGGACGACTAAGGCCTAATCACCCTATACGGGTAGGTTCGTGCCCCTCGGTGGGGACGTTTAATGAGCTGACTATGTTGATAACTAAATAAGGCATTTTTTACTCTCCTACACTTAAAATTAATATTGTCATTGACAACTAAATACGTTATAGAGCCAAATTATTAAAAACAAATATTTATTCTCGTATACAATGTTTGATTTATGACAACTTTATCCCACCAAAAACATTCTGTAAAAAATCTAGTCAAGTCTCTATGGAGCTGCTTGATGTTGT
>PQWD01000457.1:36201-63513 GCA_019425675.1 Leucinodes orbonalis
GCTACCTAAATCTAAAAACAGTCAATCTTTTGATATTTCAGTCTGAAAGGTAAAAAAGACTGATCTGCCTGACTGCTGACTGATCTGCCTGAAAGAGTTATTACTGAATTCCTTACGTCACAATATGGCAAATCCACCGCGAATACTTTTTGATAAATATGCAACAGATGCCTCCTATAACGAAGATAGATGACTACTGATGTGCTAACTTTAAAAAAAATTGAAACCGAGGTTCTTGTGAGTAGTCACATGAAGCACAAAAGCTTTCGTATGTATCTCTATACTGTGGACTCTGGGGAGTTCGGGCTTCATAATCTAAGAAAGAAAGAGAAAAAGAAAGAAAAATATTTATTTGGTGCAATAAAATTGTAACATGTTAATCTGTCACGCTGAATGCGAATTCGCGGATGTCAACATACAATATCGTAAGATAGTTGCCAGGAAAGCACAGAAGGGCTTAAGATTATATAGTGTTCAGTCACTGATCAATGATTGTCATTGCGATCATTGTTTAACTTGCGCTAAAATCAACAAAGGGCTATCTCCATATCGAGTCCTTGAAATATTTTTTCAAGTTTCATTGACGCGTAATCATGAAAGTAGAGTTGTATTAATTTTGATAATTTGAAATTTATAGTTTCTACTTTGTATATTATTAATGTTTGACCTTATGACTGGGACCTGGTGGCCCAAAATACAGGGTTCCCCTAGTTTGGGGTCCAGTAAGCACATTTCAGAAATATCTGTAGTACTTTGTTTATTGCTTTTGTAACGTGATAAAAAATATATTATTCAATTGTGAAAATCAATTTATATTTTATCTTTATACCATTAAATGCTTGACAAAGGTATACATCGAAAGATTTCCAATATTGCCCAGATTAAGTCGTAGCTTGCACGTAGTGATTTGAGTTGTCAGAGCCATTAAAAACAATATGGGTATAGATATTATCAATATCTAATAACTAAAGAAAATATAATTATTATTTATTAATATAAAACGCTAGAAAATAAACGCTATATTATCATACGTAATTATCACGAAATATATGTTTTGTGGTATATATCAATACGGATGAACCATTTGTTTGCAATAACATCGTAAGTATTGTGAATCCCATAACAAAAAATCATAAACGGTTTTTTACTGCTTCGTCTTTTTTTAAATACTGAGTTTTAGATAATATAAAAAAAATATTACTTTAAAGTAAAAAAAGAAAAACTTAGCACGTAGAACCTTAATATTAGCATATAGAACAAAGAGATAGAGTTTAAAAAAATGACAATGTAATCAAGGCCAAAATGAAATGATATGAAAAAATCGCAAACCATTGCTTTGCGTTTTTAACTCGTGACCAAACCAAAATGTCGAAACATAATGCACTGACGGATTAGATTTGCATCGTAGCGGTCTCCGCACCGTGAGAGCATTACGGAGTGTTTTTCATTCGCCTTTGTTAGTGAAACTATTGAAATTATAACTGGTTCCTGATTTTAAATATTATTTTTATATATTTATCACAAAAAATGTGTTTCACTAAATACGTTGAATTCAAAATATACTTCAGAAAAATAAAACGTTGGCAATAATTGTTTTGTATGACCGATACTTAACAAAAACATAATTTTGATCAACAATGAAAAAAAAACTTTGTCAAACTTTTTTGACAGCTCGTTACAGGTGAGGTTACAGGGAACAGTCGTGGTTAGTTTGTTTTGGGCATGCGTAACTTTAGCACGGAATTTTACATGAGTCACTGCTGACGTACCCTTCACGTGTGTTTCAGACCTACCTATAGTGTTACGTCGTAGCGTGCGCGTACTGCTGATGTACGGGGTGCACTAGGGCGCGCTGGATCTGCGGCGGGCGGCGCACTAACACTCACATTCAAATATGCGTCTAACCTTGATGCGAATCGGCGCACTCCGGTTCCATCCGACGGTCGTCAATACAGACGGGCTGAAGGGCTCGCTTCATGAGAGTGAAAGCCAGCAAGCGGTGTGGTCGCGGCGCGGGCACGTGCCGACGGCGGGCGCATCGGCGCGCCGCCACCGGCGTGGAGTGGCAGTCCAGCGGCGCGATGGCCGGCTACATGTCACGGTGCGGCGAGCGCGCTGTTCGCGCCGTGGTCACCGACTCAGAGTGGCGTCGCCGTCCTACTGTCTGCCTGCGGCCCGGACGGCGCGCGTTGCACCGCCCTGCACTCCGCCTGCCCCCTGCCGCCGAGCCCCCTCGCTCGCCCCTCCTCCCGCCGCACACCCGCCCCGCCCGAAGAATTTTCCGCATCGGGGGAAAAATCGATTGTGCAGCGGGCCCCGAATAATTTCGGCAAGACGCACGGCGCCCTTGCGTCCTCGCTGCACTCGTGCGGCCCGAGACGGTCAAGCGCAGCCTTTCACTCCTCGCCCGACGTCCGCCAGAACGGACAATCTACACATGCTGTGTTGTTGTACTGAATTGCGTGCATCATCGTGTCTAGCCATCTATGTATAATGATATAGAAATTTAAACCGAATGGTGCCCATTTAAAAGCCGGTTTTTAATGTCTTGCCTGACTGCTTACTAACCGCTATACCTATCCAACAGACACAATAGATAATCTATTCCGTCTGAATTCTCTGGCGGTAAAATTTTAAGGAACAAACTTGTGAAAGGACTGGTTTTAATGTTGTTTTTGAGTAAATTAATGTCTATTCATATACTTTGTGCAATCGGCTATTAGGCCGGGACTTCAGTCTTTTTAACATATTAAATATCCCTATGTTATAAAAAATATTATATTGTATTTTCCGCTAAACATTCGAGGGGTACGTATGTGGAATTAACAAACAATTTATGGTGATGTATCTTGCTTAAAATTGAAATAGTTTAAACATTGGATTATTTCCTTTCCTGCAAGTATATCTCGTAAAACCATTAAATATGCGCACGCGCATGAATTACTTCCCGAACCAACTAAATTAAACTTTAGCTATTCGATCCTTAAACATTAGTATAGTAATTATCTAAGAATGTGTTTGACTCCATTAAGTATATTGATCAAGTACCTTTGCTAAACAAAAAAAAAAAAAGAATTATCAGACATAAGAAACATAATTATTTCATAAATAAAACATAACAAGTACACGTATCAATGCTTTGTGTATGATTCATGATAGTTTCAGGTTTAATTGTAGATATGTTAGAACGTATCTATACCTGCGTACATTTTAGATAGATTAGATAACTATACATAACTATAATATAAAAGGATATTTATTTATGTATGTTACACAAACATGAAACACATAAAATAAAACAGTTCACTGGACAGGACTGTAGCCCAGAGACGGTGTACACAGCGTGATTTCAGGATAAAATCACTATTCACAATAGGCATATACCTAAAATGAAAATACTAAATAAATTTATTATTCCTACGCCTCGGATTATCTGGTTTTTATTTTAGAGAGAGATCCATTCGCCAGCTGGTAAATCCTGTCCCCGCTATGGCAAGAACACCTACTTGCACGGCGCTAAAATTTTAATGTGAATTTGGCAACAGGCTAAGAAGTAGAAGAAGACCAAGACTTGATCAACGACGGACATAATGGTCGTTATATTTTTTGTTATAAGTGAACAGGACGGTTTGGATGCTCACCTGATGATAAATGATACGCCTGACCATGACAGAGCGGCATTGATTGAGACCAACAACTGATAAGCAGTTATTATCCGCCAACAATGCCGCTCGGCGCCCGTCACCCCAGACAACAGATGTTACGTCTCTTATTACCGGTAATTTCACATATTTCAGCAAGTGAATCTTGAAGTGCGCTAGTTTAAAATGCATATTAAGTTCACTTTGGCATAAGAACATCTACTCGTATCATGAATCATTCGGATGTTTTTATTTGAGTATGTTTTTTATGGTATAGTCATCTTAAAGTACGATTGCTACTCGTTATATCGTTATCAAATGAATACCTCCACCCCGTGAACAGTTTTTCAACACGTTTAAAATAAAAACGAAAGTAGACAAGGCTAAAGTAAAAAGAAAACGCCAAAAAAACTGCGATAGTACTTTTTGGCAATTATGAAAGCGTAGCTTAATGCTATTTAGGTACCGTCGGTTACGATTGTTTGAGCTGATAGACAGAGTCTAGACTAGGAACAGTTGTAAAATGCGAATATCCAGAGACATTAACACCACAGTGTCATCTAACCCCAATTTTAGCAGAATGTGTTCATAGCAACGCCCAGACCAATACAAACGGGGATCGAATATTTCGATTTCATTTGATTACGTCAAATGTTAATGTCACACGTGCCTTTTCTAGCATTTGCGTCTGATAAACAACTGCTTTAACATGTGTGCGAATAAAATATGAACATGTGTAGTTGAACAAATAATAAATGTTTGGATAAGTGTAGAAGATCCATGCTGCGGCACGAGTAGGCCGGCTCAGTCGCAGTGTTTTGTATGTCATAAGTAAACGGGACGGTCAGTCCGCTCACCTGGTGGTAATAGATACGCCTGACCATGACAGAAGTAAATTAATAGTAGTAGGTTGTCATCAACAGTGCTCCGTGTCTCGGGGGGCACGTTAAGTCATCAGCCCCGGCTACAATCTTACGTTGGCAGTCGTCGTCGATGTGTCCTGCAATTGGCCATCATAGATGAACAATAAAATATCCGCCTAATTATACTTATATTATTTATCTTTCAATTTTTTTTATTCGGAATACCAACAGACTTGAATAGTTTGTTCAATTACAATTTGAAGTAAAGTTATGTCTAAGCTATTGATAGGTATTCGCAAAGTATTTCTAAATAGCACATACGTCAAGATAACCATGACAAGCCAGTGAGAAAATCTAAAAATTGAAATGAACATTTAAAAACTACACTCCAAAAATTATGATGCGTAAAACTTAGCCACATTCTCAGGTTTAAATTGGTAAAGTACCTTTTTCATGTGACTAGTATTATGATATGCGTTCGCTGTCTCTGGTATTAACCATATAAATAGTCTGACATTACCCACAGATGTAAGAACTTATATCTATATACCTTATCCTTCAAAACAAAGATATGATTGTGTGTGTTATACTAAAACGTCGAAAAAAATATTAAATCCTGGAAATGGTGTCGATAATGACTTCATCAATAGCATTATTATTCTTTGTCAGTCTGATTTGGTCTACAAAACTTGTGCATGAAAGTATTCTCTTTTCAACTGAATACAGTCCACTGCTGGACAAAGGTCTCCCCCATTGAGAGACCAAGTATTGCTACAATAAAATTGCGCCACGCCACGCTTAGCTCACCACTGAACTCGAATCTTTAGTTATTCATTTCCAACCATTTCCTGCTATTATCGTCGCTCCATCTGGCTTCAAAGTCCAATAACCATATTTCTGATTGAATCCTTCGAGAGTCGTCAGTATAGTTAAACGTAGATTAGTGACAGCGTTATTTTATGTTGAATTTGAGTTTTATTTGTCATAATACCGCGATTATTGTGCCTAAGTTTGACTTAGAACTTGTGGTTTTTAAAATACACATGTTTATATTAAAGATTTAAAGAAGTCATGACATCTGGCGCAAAATTGGGGAGGCCTGTCCTGTGTGATGTCCAGCAGTGAACTGCGATAGGTTGAACAGACATAGAAGTTATGATTATGTTTTGGCACCTATTTCACAAAATCTTCAGTCCCGCATGTCAAACCTAGGTTATTGGGCCTTTAAAGCAACATTATTATTTCGGATGGTTGCTTAAATTCCTCAATTATTTATTTTTAACTGAAACATGCAAAATGTCGGACATATTGGAGATTCTAAACAATAATTACTAAACATCCTCAGTTCATGTTATTAGTTGCATGGAATAAATATGTATGCTATAATAGAGTTCTTACACTTACCGTTTAAGCGTTTCATCATGAAAGACGAAGCAAACGAGCATATGGCTCATTTGGTGCTAAGTGACGCCGACATTACCATATGAAAAACCAAAGGAAATGCCAACTTTTAGTCGAAACGTATATGGCTCAAATTAAGTGCGAAAACCGTGAAATACTTCTAGCTATAATAAGCTGGCATTCTGCCGAGGAAGTAGTTTTTAACTTTTATTTTTTCAGAACCCTCCGTAGTGCAGGATAAAGCAGGATTCTAAGTAAGGGCACATCCCTACGGAATCTTCAACCCTTTCATCATCAGCTCATTAAACATCCACACTGAGGGGCACGAGCCTACCCGTAAAGATTGTATAGGCCTTACGGGTCCACGCGGGTCCAGTGCTCGCACAACCTTTGAATCTCTTCGCAGGTATCCTCACGATGTTTCCCTTCATAAAAGTACATATAATTTCGAAAATACGAAAAGATATTATTACCCTCCATATCGAAAGACAACAGTCCACAGCAAAGAGATCTTTAAAATTATTTAGGTTAGCACCTAATTTCTGACCCGTTTGTCCTTTTAAATCTAAATAGCCATAAGGCTTACTTTGATACCACAGCTTTTATGTCCACATTGGATAAGGCGAATAAAATTACCTTTTATCTTGAGAGGATCTTAGACTAACTAACGCTATTATCAAGCAACTAGTATTGTATATAATTCCCTCTCTTCCTCGTTTGCTCTAGAATCTCTTATACCACATAATAAAACCCTTGTACATAATAAAATTACAGTCTACTGAACATATAGGGATAATTTGCAATAATAATTGTTTGGAAACAAAACAGACTGCCTTACTTATGTGTGAAGACATGCATGCAATTTTTTATACAAAGGTTTAGTCTGTTGTTCACATTTTACCAAAATTGGTGCATACAGCGTGACGGATGTTAAGCCCGTCTTTCGTGTTGGTGTTTGTTTTTATATTATCATATGACTGTTTGTATGGGTCCGTGCGAATTCTATGTTAAAATGTAACAAAAATATGTAATCATTAATCGCCAGGATTTTAGACACCATGGAAAATCTATTGTTTGTGGCGCTTTAAGACGTCTCTGGAGGTCAAAAACGTATAAGTACGTATATCCATTATTCATTATCCAAAAGTACAAGTGTCTGGCTTAAATGATGCCTACATGGAACTGATTAAATATTTATGGATATTATTATCTAAATTATTAGTATACTATACCTAAGTAAAAACGAGGGACCCGTGACTATGATAGTTTCAAATAATTTGTCTGGAAACATTAATTGTCAGCGTGTATATTAAATACTTTCTAAACTGTTGAAATTTTAAATGCCTCTTGATCTAGAAAACGGGCATTAGTGCTATAGTATTACAAAAACAATATTTTAAAATTAATTTTATGTTGGACTAATCTAAAAATATATGTAATAGGAATATCTCCTTTTCTTCTGCAAGAGCTTCTGAACTTGCACCAAATACTCTGAAACTATTTTGGTAAGCCATCCGAAGGCTGCATTAAATCCGTTAGTCAACAAACATGTTTGACGACCTATCGTTACGTTTTTGTCTACACGTAAGTCATTCACCGTCTGGGCTAGCATGGTTATGTTAGAAAGCGGAATGCGTGGGAGATGGGTAAAATAGATTGCATATTAACCATAAGGCTTAATCTACCTCCATTCTTTTAACATTCACCTAGGACATTTTTGTATAATTTATATAATAATACTTTAGTAATATGAAAGTTCATGCATTTATTCAACCATTAATACATAATACAACATTAAATTACACGAAAAGAAATGACTACTTCCATTAAGTTTATGTTTAAGAAGTTTTTTTATCTTCTTCGTCTTTTTTGTCGCTACATTCTTAGCAGAGTGGTCGCAGTCGTGGTCGTCATAACAGCGGTGGAGGCAAGCTTAACTATTCGTTGCCATGCCTCTCGTATCAAAGCTTCCCTCGTAAATTTTTTATTATTATTGGGAGCAGATGAGAGTGAGAGACACCTGATGGAAAGAATTTGGAAAGAATCCACCTCCATCTAGTGATAACGGTAACACGAGTTGTAGCAACCATGCTGACCTTTTAGGAAACTAGGAAAAATCACATAAAGTGACGTTTCCCCGCAGAATTCGAACCAACGACCTCCAGGTAGCGCAGCTGAACGCTGTACCCACTAGGCCACTGAAGTAGTGCCTGTGTCATATCTGTCAGGAAACACCACTGCTGGTAGGTCATTCTATATTAGCAAAGTACGTGGAAGAAAATTGCGTATGAATCAACTTCTACGAATCTACTACTGTAATAGAAGGCCAACCACCAAGGTGATGAGGATGGGATTTTATCCTGTGCAGGTAGTCCGATGATGGAACCCAGCATGCAGGCATCGGATTAAATAGTTCATTGGAAAACTCCCCGTTATATATAAAAACAACACACAGACTCGTATTGTTTCCACTCCAAGTTTACAGGAACAACACCTCCTACAATCCCATAGTACTTCTCTTTGTGAATTGCCTACTTAGGACGCAATGTTCTTAGGTTATAGTTTAGCCCCTCGATTTAGTTATGTAATTTGGATTTTTGTGTTCACTGTAATCTATTTTTATGTTTTTTTTAAATACTTAGACTTAGAAATCCAGACCATTGGTGATGGGCGGAGTATAAAACGGTCAACACTTCGTCTGTAACTGATAGAATCAGAGTAATCACCTTCACCCATAAACAACGGAGATACCAGAATTGTCACCGGTGCGTTACTTGTGTTTTAGGAAAGAATACGCTTTTTTTCTTAAAGGCACAAATGTCATGTCTTTAAGGGAACTCGCCCACTGGGAGGTAGTGGCGTGCACTCTTTATATACAAATAGGCAGTGCATACATTCCCTGTGTATCCAGACAACCGCACACATATTAAATTATTCCCACTTATTCGCCTGTTTTTCTTTACAGATTTGAAACCATAGGGGATGTGCTGTCATTAACATCAATTTGACAAAAAAATAAAATTATTATTATTATTATTTTAAATCTTAAGGAGCTTAGTCACATTTAACTTCGTCGCTCCATTATGTTTAACTATATATATACACAATATTACTTAACTGTACGTTCATACAGTTGATATAATTCAAAAATATTTTTGTCTCTTGCGATTTTTGTGACTCATTTGCATGCCCTACTCACAATTTTGTGCACGTCACCGATTGGAGGTAGTTCCATTTATGAACACTGCGCGTGAAAAAAGTTACGCATGAATCGAAACGGCAGTGGAACGCCAACCATGATGAAGAGATGATGAGTGTGATTTTTTTGTGGCGGGTAGTCTAATGGTAAAACACAGCAGCAGGTATAAGAACGAACAATTCTTTGGAACACTCTCCACAATCAACGATAAGAACACAATGACTAGCAACTTCTCTGCGTAAGTCCAAAGAGTCGAGGGTTGGAGCATTGACGATTCAAGTGCGCCTACGATAATCTAAATCTAATTTTGAAGCCCACCCCGAACATAAAAACAATACCCATATGTAGACGCATCTGAGTCTTATAAAGCTGAAGTCGCTAGTGGATGAAAAGTATTCCTCCGCTCTGCCGAGCACACCCAACTTTTTTGAAGCTTATTCAGTATTTAGCTTTGTCCTTTACTAGGTATTTCGAAACCACAATGGTACCGATGTCGGGCTCATAATTAACAAAAAACTTTAAACTTATGACAAATTTTTTGCCATATGCCATCAAGGAGTTTTCTGGACCTTTCAATGTTTACAATATTTCGATAAATTAGTAATTTTTTGATAAATATCGTTTGCAAAAGTAAGCGTAAAGTTACGACATCGCATGAGAAACGTGTTCCCTATTTTTAATGGAGATAATTATACATATCAACCATCTTCTTAAATCACTCTATCTACTTAAAAAAACGCATCAAAATCCGTTGCGTAGTTTTAAATATTTAAGCGCACATAGGGACATGGGGACAATAAAACGACTTTGAGTGAGCTACGCATCTTAATGTGCACTTTTATAAAATTTGGTATGAAGTTACTACACACAGACTCAGTTTTACTGAAGGAGAATATCTCATACCACGGGTAATACCGCGGGCACAGCTAGTTCTTTTATCAAACTGTTGCACAGTGATTGTGTTCTCATGATAATACGCATAAGTTTGTTTTTGTTTATTTATTATCTTTGGGAAATCGTAAGGAAATTTAACGGTGCACGCATATTTCTAAAATAAATACTCCAAAATTATTTTTTACAAAAAATACCGACTTGAAACTAAAAAGCCAAAAGTAAATGTTCAGCTAAGTAAACAGAATGGTTAAATATTTCTTTCATAATTTTGCAGTCAGTACCAACAAAGCTTTCAGCTTTATAATATACGAAAGTAGATTAGAAAGATCACTTTCCAATTTCCAACGAAATAGAATCATTAAAATTGGTTCAAAAACGTCGCAGAGATATCTGCTAACAAACAAATAGAAACATATATGTGAACAAACATTAAAAGATTCCTCGATTTCTTTAGTCTTCATCATCAGGCCCCGACTTCAAAATGGACCACCTCTAAAGTATCTTCTTTCCAAAACGCAAGAATCATCAAAATCACTTCATAAACGATGAAGATATGCGCGAACGAACAATAAAAACATATATCCGGTCAAATTGAGTAACCTCCTTTTTGAAGTGGTGAGAAACAAATAAAATAGATTTTTATTAAATATGTGTTATGTGCATAAATGTAGATACATTTTTAGAAGTAACATATAGAGACGGAATATACATTCACCTACTTAATTCCGAAACTAAACACCGTAAAATCTACTTTTGTAACTTTCCAAGAATTAAAATTTGCTTATCATGAACAATAGTTTGATAAATATTGCTCAAGTAGATACCTTAATAGTGAATATTCATAAATTGTATTTGTGAAATTAGTGAAGAAAAGTGTTCTTAAAATTATGTATTAAATCTATCATATAATATTCGAGAATATACCATGATTTTCATTGTTCGAAGTTACCACTATAATGTGTCTGTATAAATATTCCAATATGTCTGTATAAATATTTCATTGGAAAATCATAATATCATAACAATATTAAAAAAAAACGAAATTTAAATTCTGAGCATGTACACATTTAACAAAAATACAGAAAAACTACAATTTCATTAAGAATGATTTTCGCCAAAAGTATTTATTATGGAACACAGAAACACCCAGTCCAATACAAACAGACATGTTTATGCACCAAATGTTTGCACTGCCAGGAGTCGCACCCGGAAGCCCACGTCTCATCCATTACACCAAAGAGGTCGTCGATGAAACAAGAACCATGCCGCGTACACATCGCTGTATATGAAACATGTTTCGTGGGTGGTGCAGTGTGTCAGCATAGTATCTGGGAGTTGCACTGAATCGCTAACTCAGCACACAATTTCCAAGAACGGTTTACGTGTGACCCACCTGCAAGCACGGATTTAGAACAATGTACGTATAGTTTATATTATGAAATACATTACTGAACAGAATTCACATTACAATATTATTATTTTTATGTTACGAAATGAAAAGGGTGGTCAGGACGCTCACCTGATGGTTAGTGATACGCCTGACCATGACAGAGTAACATTAAAAGTGACTAACAACTGCTAAACAGTTATTATTTTCCATCAATGCTGCACTGCGTCTGTCACCCGGGACACCAGATGTTAGGTCTCATATACACGATAATTTCAATAGCTACATCCCGAAACACAAAAGTGCATCGCGCTCTCATTTCACAGGATAATATCTGGCACTGCGGTGATGCCTACCTAGACAACTCAGTACCGAGTCTATCACCTTTTTTTTTTAATAACATAGGGAGGCAAACGAGCATGCGGTTCACCTGATGGAAAGTGTCACCGCCGCCCATGGACATTTGCAACAGCTGAGGTCGCAGGGATGCGCTGCCCTTTATATAAGAATACGCTCCCTTTTTGAAAGATGCCAGGTCATATCGTTCCGGAAACGTTTCCGGTGGCAACTGATTCCACAAATTAATAAGTAAAATATTTACTTACTTCTGTGCTACAGAAAGTGAAGTGGTTAGGTTGTGGCTGAAAATCAGCAGTTTGCTTCCGTTAAACCCAATGCTGAGCTATGACCGCTTGAGCTATATACGCTTGCCAAGACGCGGTCTCCACTCCAGAACTCGTCTGCTACAACGGTCATCGGTTCTGCGACATACGTGACCAGCCCACTGCCACTTCAACTTACTGATACGGCGGGCTATGTCGGTAACTTAAGTTCTCTTACGGATTAAATCAATTCCGATCTTATCCCTAAGAGAGACTCCAAGCATAGCTCGCTCCATTGCGCGTTAAGTGACTTTGAACTTGTAAACCAATCCCGCAGTCAGTGTCCATGTCTAAGCTGCGTATGTTAGCACTGGTAGGACGCATTGCTTAAATACTTTCGTCTTTAAGCATTGCGGAATAGTTGACGTTAGGACATGACGTAGCTTACCGAATGCCGTCCAGCCCTACTGATCCCTTCTACTAGTCTCCTCTCGAAGTTATGCCGGCCAGTTGGATGGTTTGGCCCAGGTAGATATATCCATGCACAATCTCCAGACGGACCATCGACGCATATCGGTTGTGGCATGACACGACTGTTGAACATGACTTTCGTCTTGTCCAAATTCATGCCAAGCCCAACTCGTCGGGAAGATTCATTAAGGCTGTTCAGCATCTCCGCAAGCTCTTCCGATGACTCTGCAACGATGACGATATCGTCATCAAAACGAAGATGAGAAATATACTGAGTCTGTTTATTTTATAAGTTCCAGTTGATACAAAGCTAATTCTTACAATAATTATGCCACCGATATTTCTTATTTATTTCGATAGGATCTAAAAAATATTACAATGTCATATGGGTGTCGCAAAGTCTATAATGCAAAAGCTATACAATTGATGATTGCCTTATCTATTACATCATTGATACGGATAATATGAATACAGCACGGAATAAATTGAAATAACTGCAAAATTATGCCCGGTACAAAAATTAATCGGTCTACCTTTAATGCGAAATTTTTAATGTCATAATATTATTATGTATATCAGCAGAAGGCATCATCTTCATTACGCAGAAACTAATTATGCATTAACTCATTAAGCAAACACTCAAAACTATTAATTTTAAAATCTGAAATAACCTTCTTATCATACATTTGATATCCCACAATAATTAAAACACAGAACCTTCATATCGCAGGAAGTTTACAGCCAGAATCTTCTTTTGACATCTTAGGTAAATAGTTCACAGTTTATTGTTTAGCTAAGTTTGGCATACTTTTCGTAACTATAGGCATTAAAGGGCAGAATTTTCGTATCTCAGAAAGGTTGCATTCAGAATCATGTTTTGGCATACTTTTTATATTCGCAGCGTACTCGCTTGAGCATGCAGCATGCATGGTTTCTGTCACGGCTCCAGCTCTGTGGAGCTCCGGCGATCCTACGCGAGGTTATCGTCACAGATGGTTTTATCTCACCGCCGCAGCTGAGACAGGCTGAGCCAGGCGGCCACCTGGTCGCAGCAAGCCGAAGGTTTAAAACTACCTGCTCCTCAGCTCGCGGGCTACCTCGACCCTCCGCGCCTTAGCAGGTTCAAATTACTTTCTAGGGGTAAGGCAGACAAGACTGCGTGGAGTCGGTTTTGCAACGATTCGTTTCTGTCACATACTTTTGTATCACAACATTTTGACCTTTTTGAAAGTATTGCTTAATACAATTTTATAAAAAAAGGGATTTTCTTATGCATGAAATTTTACCAGGGGTAATTAATTATGCCTAATAAAATTCTGCTATTTTAAGAGTATGCTATTGTTCATAGGCCAGATATTTTATCTGAGGTCGCATTATGTGATTACTATTTCTTGCCACTAAAGTAATAAAAATATGCAAATATACACACACCATCACATCTCAATGTCCAGATAAACATCCATGTCCGAAATCACGAATTTTCCATAATTTTATTCTAATTTTAATTGAAATGGCGTAGTTTTTTTGGAGTGGCTGGCTTTTCTCTTGTAGTCAGTTAGCAGGGGTCTCTCTAATAAGGCTCCAACAGTAATCCGCGAGCATAGCAGGCTCCCATCTGCCTGAAATCGCTTTTTCAAATGCAACAACATCTTGGTGAAAGCGTCGCCATGTTCGTCACTGACTGATCCCATATTTTCAGGAAAAAAGTCCAAATGCGAGTGAAGAAAATGCAACTTAAGTGACATATTGCATCCCATTTTATAGTAGCAGACCAAAAACACTTTTATTTATTCGCGGATATCTTCAGATTTCTTGTTATCAAGGAAATTGTTAGTGACATCGACAAATGCGTTCCATGCTTGTTTTTCAATATTATTGAGAGCAGATATAAAAAGATGGATCTTGAATCAGCCTTTTTATGTCTGGACCTACGAAAACACCCTCTTTTATTTTCGCGTCACTAAGCTTGGGAAACTTTTGCTTGAGAAACTGGAAAACCGCACCTTCTTTGCTAATTTTTTTCACAAAATTTTTCACTGACATGGTCAGGCGTATCACTTACCATCAGGTGAGCGTCCTGACCGTCGTGTACACTTTTTAACATAAAAAAGTAACTTAGCAATATTACTGAAAACTAGTTAGCAACTTGGTTATTGTTTTGAGTTATCAGGTGAATTGACCCTTTGACCGCCAATGACGCCTTTAAGCGCCAGAAACAATATATCTTCTTTTGTGTCTGGATTTCCAAACTTTATAGAAGATATTGGTTTCTTGACGTAAGGAAGGGTTGTCTGCTTACAGGACAAACAATGTATAACAAAATCATTTTAATGCAGAACATACTTGCCAACTCTTTATATTTAGACTATGTATTTACGTCGCGTCGCGGCGCATTTATTGGTAATCAGAATCAATAATTAGCGAGCGATACGACGGTTGCGCGGCTCACAGTCATCATGTCTGCATAAAGGACCCGACGTCAGAAACATTTTTTGCGCGGCGTCTACTTTTACCGCTTGAAAGTATGTTAGGAACCGTTTTTAGACGAGTCAGTCCTTCATGACCTCGGTTGGCATTAAAATGGTTATGCCTAGTGCGCACATGAGACTTTGTTAAAACAAAACAGCAATGCAAATCTTCGGTTGGAAAATTATTTATCCTCGGATATATTCGAGTAATTACCTGTTGCGTATCACGCAAGATTATATGAGGTTACGATATAACACTTTCAGGTCACATTGTTCAGTCAGATAAGACCTAATCTTAAAAATATATTTGGTATCAACATTAATTATTTTCTCTAGTATATAAACTACGACAAAAAGAAATAAAACACTTTTTTATAAAACAGATTTCATAACTTATTTGATTGGTAAGAACATGAAGACGGATTACTTGATGGACACATTAAGACGTTCGGTATAAACTAATATCATACTATATTAGACTTGCAACCGACCAATATTTCAATCGACCCCGCGGGACGGGATACGACCCAACTAACCTCATACCTATAGGCACTGTGTTGTGTTATAATTAGAATAATATTTACCATTACATAAAACACAAAACCTGATTGTTCTGTTTCAATGTAGAGTATTTATTTGTGTATTTAGTAGGTGTACTTAAAGCCGCATGAATTAAAATAAAACAAATAATTGTTATTTTCACGGAAAAAATGTGGTCATGTTCATTTTGCTTCCGTCACTGTGGTAAAAACTGCGCGGTTCAATGATGCTGAAAATTCGATTCCAGGAAATCAACGACCTTCTAAACCAGCATTCAAACAGAAAAAGTTGAATGAAGTAATCATCTTAATGCCAAACATTTGATCGATATTCATTTATTTGCAATGTCTTTTCGACTCTACTTCATAAGATATTTTATTCATATATGTAGAAAGCTAATAAAAATCACAAATGAAGTCATATGTTTCCTTCGCTTTCTAAGGCACGCAACTATATTTTTTGCCTACCGTTTGAGAGAGTTTGTTATGTATAACTGTGTATAACCCAATGCCGTGAGCTTTAGGTTGAAGCTTTGAAGCTTTGAACCGTGGTCGTATTAATTGGCGATTAAAAATTAATTAACTGACATTTTGGTTTAAGAAATAACTATCAAGTAACAATTATCTGTGGCACATAGAAAGCTATTGTGATATATTGTGATATTCATATCTATATATATGGAACAATGACACAAACTAGGGACAGAATTTATTAGTTTATAGATTTATTATTATTTTTAATTATAAATATTTGAGTAATAGATAATGCAATAAATATACATTTTCGCTGGACTCTAGGAATGTGACATTTTAATAAATGCGATGTGTCATAAATCGAATTCTGTCTATGTAAGATTCAATGTATTAAGCAGAATTCGATTATATAATAAAATCAAAAAGGTACTTAGAAGTGGCGACTCAAAGTCAGTCAACTGTTACCACTTGGACGGTAAACAATGCAAGGTAACCAATGGTCTGAATCAAACAAACGGTGTCAACGACACTTTGAGGAAAATCGTTTGAAATAATTTGGTGAAACCGTAAAATTTACGTGATGCCAGTTAGTAATTCAGAGACGCTTCATTTAATTGATGATCAACCCATAAAATAGACGACCGTTAAAATATTGTGCTTACATACAGCAATTACATATATATTTCATTGTAAAAAGTTTCATAGGCAAGGCTTTGATGAATACATAAATATTTAGCGATATTCACTCATTCATATCTGTCCTCAATTTAAGCAAGAAGCTTTTACTATGTGTACTAAACAACGTATAAACACACATAAACTTTTTGTGAATACGAACATACATAGGAACACCCATTCAATACAAACATGCATGTTCGTGCACACTAATGTTTGCATTGTCAGGAGATGAACCCATGATTAGCCACATCTCAATAAGTGATCCCCAAAGTTGAACAAGGGCCATTATTCGCTTGTGTCAATAAGACTTGAAACCATCTGGTGTAATGATTGAGACGTCGGCTATTACACCAAGGGTTCAGGTTGAAAACAGTCATATGGAGAAGCAGCAAATGGTGTTTTTCGTAAGAGAACTAGGGTTACGACTTAGCTCGACAAGTCAGAAGTTTGAAGTGCCAATGTTTTTTTTAGTTAATTAAATGAATAGGAGGATCAGTTCACTCACCGGATGATAAGAGATATATCTGACCATGACAGATGCAGGTTTTAAGGAAAATAATATTAGAAGTAAGTGTATAAGTATAGATTGTAATCATTTCAGTCAACACTGTATTGCAACAAAAAAATTCAAAATTCTTTATTCAAATTAGGCTGCAAAAAGCACTTTATGAACGTCAAAAATATACAAAAATATAATGAAAACAATTAAAATACTAAACTAAAAATATGAATTTTGATGCTTTGAAAAAAGCGCTTCGGTTGGTCCTTGTTGACCCGAACAGTTACCGAAACGACAGATAAAGTCTCTTATACCCGATAATTTAATTTTACATACTACAGTGCCCTCATATCGACATAATTGCCAAAACACTATTTTTACGGGACGATAATTCTGGCACTGAAGTGGTATCTACCTAGACGACACCGGTACCGAGCCTACCAGCTAGAAAAATGTTGTCTCAGAACCGATAGCCGTCGGAGGAAAACGAGTTTGAAAGTGCAGACCGATGGACAGATTACGGATGGTTACTGCTATGCAGTCTGGATGAGGAAAGCAAAATAGAGCGAACCCTTATCCGACAGTGTACTATGATAGGTGAAAGAGAAATAAGTATAAAAAGTGCTTAAGTGCTGTAGGCAGTAAATATTTTAATTTAAAGGTAATAGGTTTTCGCAATCGAAGACAGACAAGGTCACACTGTCTTTAGTGGTCAACGAACTTGATTTCGACGTCTGAGGCAATAGTCGCTAGACGAAAAAAAATGCCTGCACTCATGCGGGCATAGAGTTATTAGGTAGGCTTTAGTTTTTATTTTGACGGCTAGGTTTATAATAATGTCATTAAATATTGTAAAAACGTGAAACCTAAAATTTTAAATGGTACTTATTATAATACAGTAAATGAAAGAAAGAAATAAATAAAGATATCGGCCACAGAGGCACAAACAAATATAATTATATGAAAAGAGAAAGAATAAAGTAAGAACCAGATTAACGTGGTACTCATTTCGTTTAGCAGTAGACATTTTAGGCTGTTATGATGATGATGAAAGAAAGAACCTAGTGGCCAATCAGGTATGTACATGTACCAATTGACCATTAAATGACAGACGCTTATTATATTAATTAAACGTGCATAATATTAAAAACATGTATATAATAGATAAATTGTAACCTTAGAGTTATATATACTCTAAGATTGTAACCATTTGGTATTCAATCCAAAGTAGGTAATTTTAATATTAGTAAATTCAATGTTAGTCGGATACGGTGTAATTTATGTCTAGACATACCACATGGAACCTCAAATAGTATACTAATACAAAATCCACGTCGTGGTTTTTTTATGTCCTTTATTGGTATCCTCTAGTCATGAAACAAAGCTGCTAAACCAGCCAAATTTATTTAACTAGGTCGCCAGACGCATTAGCGTAGCATGCATACCGAAATCTGACTAGTCTCGTTCATAGGTTAGGCTTCTTTTGTTATTTAATTTTTAGCGGTCGAAAAGAAATCGACTTTCGTATTAGAACGTCTTTAAATGTGGTCTTTAAATGAATTAAAGTTGTACTGCGCTTTGTGGCTGTGGCATCTTCAACATTTACAAATGTGGAATATTTTTCATTTTATTTTTATGCATTCAAAACGGAGCTGCAAAGCTTTATACACAAATAAATCATTAAAACGTAGTCTCGCTATGTTACCTGAAAGTTCAGCGTAAACTATAGCGGCTCATATAATTATGAAAACGATAGTCGCTATTAAAGTCCTTTTTAAAATATAAATTTTTATGCAATCTATACTGATATTATAAAGCTGAAGAGTTTGTTTGTTTGTTTGAACGCGCTAATCTCAGGAACTACTAGTCGGATTTGAAAATTTCTTTCGGTGTTTGATAGCATATTTATTGAGGAAGGCTATAGCCTAGATATCATCACGCTACGAACAATAGAAGCGGAGCAGCAATGAAGAATGTTTGAAAATCGGGAGAATTTTTGTCATACTTGGAGCTGCCGCTGCGTAAACGGTTAAAGTCATACATGAGAGTATTGTTCCTATTTAAAGGTCTACAAAATGTCTGCAACAGAACACAACTATCTTTTTAGATTATAGGGAACCTCTTTTTTGCTAAAATATATTTTCTAAATAATGCATTAGTTGCGAAGGAGTTTTCATAAATATGATACTTATCCTTATCCAAATAAATACTTTATTTATTACAAGTATTTAATTTTAAAAAATAAATGCCCTTTACATCATTCAACTTAAATGAATATCTTATGAGGTATCACAGTTGTAACTCACCTATATAAACGAAGTAGCGGGTTAAAGTGAGCGTTAGGACCAAGTAACTATTCCACGCGGACGTCATAGTATCCTAAATTTCATTTCATGTCTCAAACTTTGGCCCATAACACAGTAAAGTTCAGTTATAATATAGATAAATCATTTACAGTAATATATATGTAGTGAAATAATATAAATATTTTGAAAACTTAAATTATTTCACCTGTATGGAAGTCTTCCGTTTTATCACATGCATCAAACCCCAAGTTCGTCATATCACATATGCAGCGATAACGTTGAAAAGTATTTATCTCGTACAACAGCTGCAATTTTGTGGGGCCCCTTATCAGTCCCCGTCACAGACTAAAATACCCAATACCGATAACGTTGTACCTAAAACATATGCAATCCGTCATAAGAATACAGCTATAAAATCTTGTCTTGGCTTGACACCAGAAACGAAATCACCAACGTTTAAATAATATAATAATAAAGTAACCGGCTGCCACTTCATTTTCCCTTTTTGCTTCTCATCTTCTCTTCAACCTATCGCAGTCCACTGCTGGACATTGGTCTTCCCCATTTTGCGCCAGATATCCCGGTCCTCCGCTTTTCTCATCCAGCTTCCACCAGCGACCTTTCGTAAGTTTTCGGTCCATCAGGCCGGAGTGCGTCCCAAGTTACGCTTGCCAAGACGCGGTCTCCACTCCAGAACTCGTCTGTTCCAACGGCCATCGGTTCTGCGACATGGACATTTTCAGTAGTCATGCTGTAACCATGACGTATTTACGTACTAATATAATATGGGTATAGTATGGGTGGTTCGTAATGGGGTTGCATGGATATCTTTAATTCTAATTTTGCTCAGGTCAAAAGATTTACTTCAGATTTGATAAAGGCTAGTGATATGACCTCGGCTCCACCAAACCAGTCCAAATAATATGAAAATTTTATTAACTAAGTTGTATTACCTTGTTTTTGATATTTTTATTAATTTATGTGTAAGTAACTCTGTCTGCTGCAGAAGATTTCAGTGTATCATGATGTGTACACTATTTATAGATTGCTGTCTAGATTTACTAAAAATGTATTTTTTTATCTATGTCTGTATGACAGTAATCTGTCTATGTACCAAAGTTGAACAAATAAATACATGAAGCTTAGCATCATCCATTTTGGCTGTTACATAGACGGTCACTGTGACTCATTAACCTAAACTGCGCCGATGACATGGAATGGTGCTTCTGAGCCCCTCAATCGGTGGATTGAGGAAATTAGTAACTGCATGCGAGTCCAATGCCGAGGCTCATGGATTGGTCTATGATGCTAATAAAAGCGAAATTGTAATATTTAACGCGGGAAAATGCATTCCTAGTCATATGGTTACCACTGATATGAATAACAACGACGATATTGAGAGAGAGAGCGTAGGGCGCTGGCGGTGAGAAGCAATTTCGCTTGAGGTACGGCAAATGTCAAAATTTACGAGCCTTCGTACTTACAACGGATTACTAGTGCAATACAATAACGCCTTGCTGTTGCGCCTGCCGTGATTCTGCAGCGCCTCGGGAATGTTCGCGGACGCTCGGGTGGACGGCTTTTACGCGATCCTGCGCAAGAAAGCTGTATCTATGAGGCGACGTATGAGGGCCAGCGGCAATGGAATTCTGTGGACGGTTATTGCCCAACCTGTCTATCTTATCCAAAGTCATTCGATAAAAACAGTCACAGGTTAATTAGTAAAATTTTGTTAAGGTATTTTATTTTATACCTACTAACACTTTCAACTAAGTTATTATAAGACAAATTGTTACTAAGGTACATACAAACATTCTATGGATATGCATCTGAAATAAATTATTTGTATTTATTTATTATGTGTGTCTTCACGTCGACGATACCGCAATGCTTAAAGACAAAAGTCTGAGCAATGCGTCCTACCCGTTCTAATATACGCAGCTGAGACATGGACACTGACTGCGGGATTGATTCATAGGTTCAAAGTCACTCAACGCGCAATGGAGCGAGCTATGCTCGGGTCTCTCTTAGGGATAAGATCAGAAATGATTTAATCCGTAAGAGAACTAATGTTACCGACATAGCCCGCCAGATCAGCAAGTTGAAGTGGCAGTGGGTTGGTTGGAGCCGAGTTCTGGGGTGGAGACCGCGTCTTAGCAAGCCTAAGGTAGAACGCCCTCCGGCCCGATGGACCGACGACTTGCGAAAAGTCGCTGGTGGAGGCTGGATGCGAAAAGCGGAGGACCGGGATATCTGGCGCAAAATGGGGGAGACTGGACATAGCCAGCAGTGGACTGCGATAGGTTGAATAGATGTATTGATTATCAGTGCTCTGAAATGACAGCTGCTGTCCACATTGAGTGGATGAATTAAGGAGTAACAAGGCTTCCAAAATTTTAACCAAAATAAAACAAAACTTTAATTTTCTATTGTTGTGATATACAGCCTACTACTTATTCCTTGCCAATAAATGGATTTTCTAACACTGAAAGATTTAATCGAATGGGTCCTGTAATTACAGAGATCAGCGCGAAGCAAACAAACAAAAAATGTCAGGTATTTATTATCATAATATTAATACAGAAACAATCACAAACATTAAGTTGCAAGATGATGCATTGTTAACATTTAGTCCTTGGCACTTATCGCCTACGATCACCGGACTAAGATAAAATTGCATTAGTACTTATATCAATGAAATACGTGTAATTTTATTCGAGTAAATAATTTTTTTATGTGATTATTTAATTTGAGATTTAAACTCACAAATATTTTTTTATATTTCTGCTGTACAATGACAATACGGATCTTTACGCCCGTATTGTCATTGTACAGTATTGTATTATATTATATTTATTATTGATGTTTTCGAAATCCTTAAGATTCACGGGCCAATTAGTAGCCCGGTCCTTTGGAAGGTATATGTGGGGCCGAAGCTAACAGCACAGAGGGTTTTTTTCGAATGTTTAATCTTTGTATGTGTTAAACGTGGCGAATGCCATCACAGAATGCACAATAGTGTGTTTTATTTTGGTTACAATAGTGCATTCTGTGATGGCATTCGCCACGTTATCGCCACGTTATTCGCCACGTGATACCACCCCTGATGACCTCCACCAGGTGTAAAGACTATTGTAAATATATGGAAACTACGATACTGGGCTATGGAATTGGGTTTTGGTAGACTGGATATCTGGGCTATGGGGGAACTACGGACACCTGTCATTAAACTAGTCTCACAGTAAAAATAGAGACAGGCGGTTGACCTCCGCGGCTAGTTGGGCTCCCTAATGGTCGCCTGATGTGGGGCGCGAGGAGGCAAACATGGGCGCTCGCGCTAGGATGTCGAGAGGTGCGGCACCGATTACCATCGCGAGAAACTACGCAAGTCACTCAGAGCGGGTTTCCTCGCTATTACGCATTAGACACTTCCACCCTCGAGTATTTAGCTCTAGCGACTCACTCCCGACGGCCAATGAAGGCAAGCGGAGGCGGGGATCTGGTCCTCGTGGGGTCCACTTCGCCACCGGCGGTGAGACGAAGGCGAAGACCAGAGAGTTCCCCGGAGCACGAGACCGAGGTGCGCGCCACCACACCATCAGCTCGCCACAAGCTGCCGACGGTGACTGATTGCACCGATGATACTAGCATAAAGCTAATACCACGTCGTCAGGTCCCTACGTGCTTATATTTTTATTATTATATTAGGCATTTGAGCATCGCAATAATACGCAGCATGATCATAATGACTTTTATAATTGAGGAAAATTTACTAAACTTACGGAGTTACCTACTGACACCAAATAATTAAGAACCCAAGAACAATCCTTTACACTAGGAATAAGGTAACCTATAATTACCAACTATTGTACATAAAATACATGTTTACTTAAATTTGTAACATTTTAATCAAAATAAGCGGAGAGCAGCATAATATAATCGTGTGACGTCACAAGTGAAAAAGCTGGAGCGAAATGCCAAGCCGCGAACATGTGAGCGGCTCGTATGGAAAACGAAAGTATATAGTCGTCGCAAAGTTTCATTCAGATGAAGTTGAACGCTCGCGGGTGCTGCAGAAAGGGGAATCTGCGAAACAAGCAAGCAATAACATAACCCTCTTCAGGTAAAAATTTAATGCCGTTTTAGGATCTTAAAATAGACCGATATATGACAATTGGTGTGCTTAGTAATGTCAAGAAGTCAGCTCCATTGGTTGTGCAGTACTATGTAAATACTAGCAGCTTAGCCGTTTCACTCGCAAAGTCCTCGTTCTCGTAGGATGTCGTGGATGATACATAGCATATGTGTTAATCTGCTGTATAAGCTATATCTGCTTGTTAACTCATAAAAGTAATAAAATCTAGACAAAGTCGTGCCAAGAACTTAAGTTCCTTACTGTGATTTCTTTATTATTATGGTGAATGTTGTGTGCATTGACCGTTAAGTACAAAAAGGTAAAAAAAACAGGTGCTCCATGACACCATCAAATTTTACTTCTTACACTAGTGTAAAAGTCAGTTAAGAAAACAGTAAGCTTTTAACTGGCCTCGAAAATACGGAATGGAAGAATTACAAATTAATTTTAGGCTGGCAGCGCATTTTGTATATCCTTTGGGGTTGCAAATGTCCTTGGGCGGCAGTATTCACTTTCCTTCAGGTGATTTGTCTGCTCGTTTTCCCCTGTTATAAAATAAAAATAATTATTATGAGACTTTTTAGACAAGCGAACGTACCAGCTGCTACGCCATTGAGCTTTCCTGCTTTGATTAATAGTATTGATTAAAATTTAATAATTTTGAGTGCCTTAATTCGAGTGCCTTTATTAAAATGTTATGATCAGTGAGCAACTTTCTTATTTTTATACACATTAATCAACGCATTTTTTATTTTAAAACTTTTTCCATTTGGCTAAATAGAAAATTGACTCTAATAGCGTATTTTATATGGAAAGCAACGGTAGCGCTCACGTCCGCTCACACTATCGAAATAATGGCTCGTAAAATACTAAGTTAAATGACCTCTACTTGACAATTTATATTATTATTTATATCACATAATTTCTACAAAAATCTTAATGTTTCCTGGCATATCAAATAATATGTACATCCATGGCTAAAAGTTTTCCAGACTCGTACTTGTTGTTTAGTTATACTCGTAATATACTACTACTTACTTACATACTACTTCTAACATGCTAAATGTATTTATGTTACCAGTACCCTAGTATTCTACTCAAACCCTGGCAGAAAAGTTACTGTCTACACCACTTTCACAGCTTTGCAACAAAGTTCTTGCAAACTTTTGTTCACCCCGTTGAATAGCAAGACAAATTTGTTAATAATAATAGTATATATAAATTGATTTCCATCTGTTATTTTGCCCATGACTCATATTCTAATATTTAAATTTTATATTGTGTGCTAGAATTTTCCTCTGGTCCGCAAAATTTTAGGGATAATTTTATCGCACATAGTGTTACACGCATTTTTTTAAACGAACGTTAATTTCTCCTTCGCATTGTGTGTTTACAGAAAGTTATTTTAGAAAGTTTATTGATTGGAAGATCAATATGACAGTGGATTTGAGATTGATTTTTTTCGCAATATTAATTTATGGGTATATTCCGAAGTGCAACAAATTAAGATAGAGCATCTCATGAGAGCTAAATATGGTATTTGCCTAACCTCACATGTTTTTCATATTGAAACTTTAGGTCCTAATTGCTAGCAAAATGTCAAACTGAGGATATACTGAGGATTCATGTAATATTAAATACATACTGTATGTAACTAAAATAGACGCATAATTTTCAATAGGAAAGGCTTGGGCTTATGAATCGTATATACTTTTAAAAAGAAGCATGCACAGAGAGTATGCGAAGTGAGCAATATGTTATTAATTGCAAAAAATATTTTGTCAATTTAGTACGTCGTGACAGTAAAATGTCAGCCTTTTAAATAATTTCAGGGACAGATGAAGGGATATTTTAATAAACATGACGATTGTTGTAATAAGTTGTTGCGAGACACAGGATATGCACTGCTTATTTACACGTACGTATAGTGCACGGCACTATGCGCAAGAAAAAAAAATAAATAACTATTAAATTTTGAGGTTGGAAATTATAAGTAATATAATGCTTTAGATACATAGCGTAACTTTTTATGTTATGGTGAGGAGACGACTCGACACCCGATCATAAGATATACGCCTGAACTTGTCTTGGAAAGCGTAGGGCGACCTATGGCAAGATGGGCGTGATGACATTCGAAAACGCTGGTAGCATTTGGTTACAAAAAACAAGGGACAGATGTATGTGCTGTTTGAGAACTGAACTAAAACCATTTTCAGTTCAGTGGACAGGAGTAGGCTGACGATGATGAATATACCCAGGACTCGTCAACCGGGATGACATCTGTATATTGACGACCCATCTGGTGTAATGGTTGAGACGTCGGCTATTACACCAAGGGATCCAAGTTTCATCTCCAGACAGCAAAAACATTTGTTTGCATGAACATGTCTGTTTGTATTGGCGTGGTATTGGTCTGGGTGTTTTCTATCTATAATACGAGTACGTATGCATTTACAAAAAATATTTATCAGTATGTTTATCCCTTATTTGGCACCAATATTTTGCTTAATGCTTAGTTTGGGACTAGATGGCGCTGCGTGAATGTCAGTGGATATTATTGTTATTATAAGGTTGATATATTTTACAATCGCATAATTGTGAAATACTGGTATAATGAGATACACGGGCCTAAGACAAGTGTATGCCATATCAAAATGTTAAAAGCATAGGTTTTCGTTCTGTAGAAATGTTCTTACTATTCTACATAATGTATTTAAGATAATGGCTTTTTGCATTATACTCGTAGCGTATGCAGTTCGTGGTGGTACTAATAATACGTACCAATAGTAAGTAAAAATTGCGAACCCTAAATTGGCCAGTATTTTTTACAATATTTTAATAGTACTTATCTCTGTGAATGGTAATAAAATATCATATCAACACTATCACTCATGGCAACCAAGCAATGCGTCAGTACGTAGAGTTTATAAAACGGTTTAAAGAAATATTGAAACTTAATTTCACCTACAGCAATATTTTTAGGCAATGAACACCTAATCTTCTATGTTTAAGGCCATAGACAAAAATCATGTTGTTTTATAACTTTGGGTAAAACATTAAAAACAAGCTAGCATTTTGATCTAGATGTACTTACAAGACGAGGAAAAAAGTATTTAGTTTGAATATTGAATGGCTATTGAGAACAGATCAGGCTTGTATTTACTACACATACATATTTAAGCATGATGACATGCCAAATTGGGGGCCTATATAAAATAATATATAAACAAATATATAGCACATAGAAAAGTATATACACTATTTCTATGAGCGCACCCCACCGATTGTAATCTGGGTGCGGGGCGAGCGGTTGAATCGGGCGGACCAATCACTGTGCTCCCGTGACCAGAAAAGGGGGTGGAGTTTCGCACCCCTAGTTTTCTAGGGGTTAGTATGCTTCCGCGGAACCTAGTTTGCCGGGTCCCCTCGCCGCGCACCCCGTCCCGCTAATTTAGGGTTGATCAATCGGCCCGGCAGTTACGCAAGCAACGTCGCGTCGAACCAGGCCGCCCATAGCTTCCAAACTTGAAAACAGTACTAACTCGAAAACGACACTGCTCTAGTTCATTGCATAACAAGAATTTCGTTATTGAGGTATGGGTTAATAAAATATTTAAAGGACCCTACAGAGGTTGGTGTGATGTTGCTGTAAAGACAAGAACTTAACGATTGAGTTTGTCTTGATAATTGTTTCCAGGTTCGCTGAAACTTTCGTTTTTTCATCACAAATCATTTTTAACTTATGGCCATTAGTA
>PQWD01000459.1:0-21854 GCA_019425675.1 Leucinodes orbonalis
ACACATATCTATCTTATTTTTGTAAACACATCATATTATAAATAGAAAATACCTACAGCAATACAATCGGACATGTTCATCCACACAATATTGTACTGCGGGATCAAACCGTACCTTGTTTTAATAGCCGCTTTAGCTCGATCTGTTGTTTTCGGGACAGTTATACCCGCGAGTATATGACCATATTAGCTGACTTCTCAACATTACACCATGTGGGTCGTCAAACACTATGACCTAAAATATTGTAGTTTCGAAACGACCCAACTTTGATCTTTACCTAAATTGAGTTAGAAAGGGATAGTGCTATTATCGTATAAAGCGCTATCCCATTCTACTCTACTAAGTGTAGATCAACACTTGAGTCTCGTTCTAGAATGATGGCCTTAAGTACCTTGAGTCCACTGCAGAATAGGGTCGTCCACTATGGCCTTAACTATTAATAGTTACTTTCAAATGTTATATGTATCTAATATAATCTAGACTATAATATTATAAACTTAGAGTTGTTTGAACGCGCTAATCTCAGGAACTACTGGTTCAAATTGAAAAATTTTCTTCAGTGTTATTATCGAGGAAGGTTATAGGCTTATATCATCACGATAAAGCAATAGAAAACGGCAGAGCAATGAAGAATGTTTCAAAATCGGGGGTATTTTTCATACTTGGATTTCCGCTGCGTACGCTGCGTAAACGTTTTCGCAAATCATGTATGAGTATTGTCCCCCTTTTGGAGGACTACAAAAAGTTCGTGACAGCATATGTATCTTTTACGGTTGCTCCCTATAACATATTTTTGCAAAAAATATTCGTCCACGCGGACAAGTCGCAGCAAAAGCGTTCATAAAAAAAAGTAATTTGATATCCACAAACAAACTCTTGATAAATAAAATTGCAGGTTAAGTTTAAAACTGATAATCATTTGCTGAAGCAAATTTTCAAGTGCAAGTAATGATTGATGTCATCAATTCGTCATGCATTCTTATTGCGTAGCCGATATTCGACAAATAAGTTACTCTGACTATCAACTGTATGCAATTCCAGCAATTTTTTGTGCCGTCTTTAAAATATTTGAAATATATATATAATTCGGTAGGAATAACAATACCTATGCTTAACTTGGGAATTTGAAAAAACGGCTGCTTTACCATTGGTTTGGGTTTGTTTGCACACAGTAGCATTTATATGATCAGAGTATGTTTTTTGTTTAAGTTGTATTCTATGTAGTAAAATCTCAGTATTTCGAATGGAGTTTTCGCTGTTAGCCACAACTTCAGCGAAATTGCTGATGGATCTCAGTTTTAAAAAACCTAATGAGCCTATACACGTTCTGTGGGGACAGCTAAGCTTTATGTAACAACCTTAAACAGCAGCTAGAACACCGAACTCGACCTCATTGCAGCGCCTTAAGCTGGGGTTGCTCAACCTAGTTCGGGGAGAAAAGCAACCCGGCACATGCCGGTATCGTAAGAAGGGACTACTACTAGCACCCACTTGGCACTCACACACACACTCAGTCTTCGTATGTAGTAAAAAGAATAATAAATTGTCGTTTCGAAAATATAGCTATAAACTAGCGATTCTATTGATGACCATGGGTGGTGTAATAGTTGAAATAACGGCTAGTACACCGAGGGTTCCGGGTTCGATCCCGGGCAGTACAAAATTTGTGTGATGAACATGTCTGTTGTATTGGTCTCGGTGTTTACATGTATAATATTATATATATAAGTATCCGTACAAAAAAAAAGAATTTAAGTATCCGTTGTTTAGAACACATACTATAAGTTCCTTGCTTGAATTGGGGCTAGATGGCGCTGTGTCAGCTGTGTGACTGTGGATATTGATTTATTTATTTTCATAAAAGAATTATTGTTATAGGAAAAGAAGCCAGTTATTGCTGCTTCGCCAAGGCGTCACAGCAGCGGGAGAGCGTCGTCCATAGACCAGGAAATCACGAACAGGGTGATCTCGTCGTACGCTGAAGACGCGAAAGCTGATAAGGCCAAAGTGGATGAAGCTGTCAAAGTGTTGTTGGAACTCAAGCGAAATAAGGCGGCAACTGGACAGGTTTGTATTATTATTTTTATTGATACGTTCAGCATCAGTCATCATCATCAGCTCATTTAACGTCCCCACCTAGGCGCACGAGCCTACCCTTAAAGGGTGTTAAGGCCTTAGTCGTCCACGCGGGCCCAATGCGGGTTGGACGACTTCACGCACAAACAACCTTCGAATTACTACATAGGTTTCCTCACGATGTCTTCCTTAACCGTAAGAGCGTCGGATAACGTACAATAATTTGGAAAACACATTGTTACGTGGCGGGATTTGAACCTCAGCCCTCCTGGTAGGAGGGCAACAGTCCTCACCATTGAGCTACCGACGCTCTTCAGCAACAGTATTTAAAATAAATTGGACCACGGAACTCTTAAAAGGTGTGTGGTTCAACTGTTTTAAAAGTTGGAAAACTGCCCCTAGTAAAGACCCGTGGTACTACTTAGTTGGACGGAGTACTTGAACCACTGCCCCGCACTGAAAATAACGATGGTGATAATTTTTTATACTGAAGTACTACGGCATTTAATTTATAGAACCTCAAAAGCGGCCAAAACAGTAATAATCAATAGAGTTTTACTCTAATCGCACGTGACAGTATTTCTGGACTTAGGGCCTTCTTCAGGCTGGCAAGCGAGTTCAAAATAGCTGTAGATAGATATATACTGTTAAAAGTTAGATTACTTAAAAGCTCTGCTTCTCGTCCTCTGCTGAATGATTTAATAGATAATATATATCCACTGACATACTGAAGTTAAGCGTGAAGCTTGTATGTATAGCGAATTAGTAAATGATTCACCTAGACATCACCTATAATGAACTGCTTTTTACTAACTTTTAAGCCCGAAAAGAGCAATTTAGCCCTTTTTCACTGTTAAAGTATGAAAATATTGCCAACATACGAAGTTTCGCCAACTAACAACTACTTTCTCGCTAAAGCCGTTTTTCGACGCTCTGTGGTTTTTTCAGCATTTTTCTACAGAATCTTTGTTGTTTATTGCAGCTCCATCTAGCCCAATCTAGTCCTTTTTAATCTAACAGCCCATTCCTAAAACTAAGGTCCAACACTGGCTCATGATATGACTCTTGTTCAGCCGGCCCTGTATAGTTTATGCCAGAATTATATTATATATATTAGCCGCGCAATAAAACGCATTCTATGTGTTAATCCAGTGGCAGTGTGTGGAATATTCCATACCAATTTAAAATCGCTTAGCATTTAGAAATAATGAAGTAACAACATACACACTCGCAAAATTTCGCCTTTAAAATAAACTAGCTTTTGGCCCGCGGCTTCGCTCGCATTAAATTCGGGATAACACGGTACTTGCATTTATACTACATACGATTTCCCCTCCCTCAACTTTGAAGGTTTCGGGTCAATTTCAGAATTTTTTTTAGCAAGAATATGTTATAGTGAGCTAACCTTAAAAGATAGACATATGCTGTCGCGGACTTTTTTGTAGACCATTAAAAGTAGAACAATACTCTCATACATGACTTTGTGTAACTTTAACCGTTTACGCAGCGTAAGCAGCGGAAGCTCCAAGTATGAAAAATACCCCGATTTTGAAACATTCTTCATTGCTGCTCCGTTCTATTACTCGTAGCGTGTGATATAAGCCTATAGCTTTCCTCGATAAATAAGCTATCTAACACTGAAAGAATTATTCAAATCGAACCAGTAGTTCCTGAGATAAGCGCGTTCAAACAAACAAACAAACAAACTCTTCAGCTTTATATATTAGTATAGATAATATCCACCAACTTTCACACAGCGCGATCTAGCCCCAAGTTAAGCGTGAAGCCTGTAGTAGGTATGGGTACTAAACAACGGAAAACATACTTATATTTTTTTTTGAAATACATACATATTATTCATATAAAACATCCAGACCAATACAAACAGACATGATGATCATGTCTGTTTGTATTGGTCTGGCACACAAATGCACAAAAATGTTTGTACTGCCCAGGAATCCCACCCGGAACCCTGGGTTTAGTAGCCGACGTCTTAACGATTACACCAAATGGATCGTCAATAATAATAGTGTGATTATTATATGCCGTAGGATTGGAAACCGGGCGCAACACCAGCTTTAAAGTCAGCACCAGCTGGCGGTGCTTCAGATTTGGACCAGCAGATCGCGAAGCAAGGGGATCTGGTGCGATCGCTGAAGTCCTCAAAGGCTGAGAAAGCGAAGATAGACGAAGCCGTCAAGAGTTTGTTGGACCTCAAGGCGAAGTACAAAGCGGCCACGGGACAGGTTTGTGTTACTGTAAATCCAAATTAATAACTGACATAGTAAAACATAGCCTTGAATTTAACTATAGTAAATAAAAATAACTTATTTTTTATTTGGGTAAAAAAACAATGTAAAACAAAGTTTGGCCATAAATTACATAAAAAAATATTTCTATAAAATCATCGTATAACAAAATCTGCAAAGAGTGGTAATAATTACCTACTGTAATAATTATAATTAAGTGTTTGACGACTCATTTGGTGTAGGTAATGGTTGAGACGTCGGCTACTACATTTTCACAATAGACATTTTCATGCACACAAATGTTTGTACTGACCAGGGATTGAACCCAGAACCCTTGGTGTAATACCAGACGTCTCAACGATTACACCAGATGGGTCGTCATTTTTAAGGACTTACAGTTAATAAAGTCTTTTTGGTATTGGGCTTCCGGTTAATTTTTATTACCTGTCGCCAGGACTGGAAACCAGGCGCTGCTCCTGCACCCAGTACGTCTCCAGCTGCCTCATCAGATCTGGACCAGCAGATCACGAAGCAAGGAGACCTGGTGCGCTCGCTGAAGGCTTCGAAGGCTGATAAGGCGAAAATAGACGAGGCTGTGAAGAGTTTGCTGGAACTCAAGGCGAAGTACAAAGCGGCCACGGGACAGGTAAAATCGTGTTTAGTACTTAATATGTAATATACTAGGTAGTAGACTCGTGAAACAGGAGTGTTATGCACTTTTATGTATCGGGCTGAGGGCACTGTAGCTAGTGAAATTACCGGGTTAAGAGATCTGTTGTCGCGGGTGACAGGCGTAGTGTGGCATTAATGGGGAATGATATCTGTCTATCAGTGGTTAATTTTCCTTTAATGCCACTCTGTCATGGTCGGAAGTATCACTTTCTATCACGTGAACGTCCTGACCATCCTGTACACTCTATAACATAAAAAAATACTACTTGCGTATGTCGCCATGTAATTTCTTGCTGTCTCTTTAGAGTTTGGAACACCCTTTAATCTCAATTGACAGATATTATACATATACAAAAGAAAATATGTTTTGTAGTGTCGGGAACCTTTATCCTGGCGGTCAAAAGGATAAAATCTTTAAAAAACTTGGCTTCCACAAAATATTCGGTGTTAAACATTGAGACATCCAATACATTGATAAAAGAATTGGGTACTATTTAAATTTCGCGCCAAAACATATAGAATATCCTGGCTAGGCTAGGCTAGGCTTATCCTGAAAAAAAAAATTAAGTTTTTGTTACTATAGGTTAAAACATTCACCCTTCCACCGTCGTGACAGATATATCCAACAGAAACAATTGATTTTCTAGTGCGCGGAACCCTGCTGGTTAAAACGTTAATGAAGTTTTACGCAAAAGACCCGTGGTTAAAGTTAATGAGACGTCTATTAGTATCAACACAGAAATAGGTAATGTTTTGATAATGCGTCATATCATCTAAAGCTCAAGTCCACTCGAAAAAAGAAACGAGATACTTCTGCTGAAAAATAAATTAAAATGCTCTTCCTCTAGGACTGGAAACCTGGCGCAGCTCCCGCAACATCACCAGCTCCGTCTGGAGACGCCGAGGGCCTGAACCAACAGATCACCAAGCAGGGAGACCTCGTTAGATCACTGAAGAGCGGCAAAGCTGAGAAGGCCAAAGTAGACGAAGCCGTCAAACTGCTTTTGGACCTCAAAGCGAAATACAAGGCCGCTACTGGACAGGTTAGTCTCTCTTCAACCTTTTTCAGTCCAATGTTCGATATATGATCTCATCCATTTCGTGTACGACACTAGGTCCTCCCCTTATCCAACTTCCACCAGCAACCATTTGCAAGTCGTCGGTCCTCCCCTCATCCAACCTCCACCAGCGACCTTTCGCAAGTCATCGGGCCGGAGGGCCACTCTACTCCAGAACTCGTCGCCCTAATAAGTTAATGTATGCATAGAGTGTATGTATGTTCATTTAAAAGTATATAAGTTAATCTAACTGATGTTCGGTACAAGTAGTACAAGCTTATCGTTTAAATTATGGTGAAATAAATAAATATCCACTGTCATTAACACAGCGCCATCTACTTTCAAACTTAAGCTCAAGCCTGTAATACGGGTACTAAACAACGAAACATACTCAAATATTTTTTTTTTGGAAATATTGTAAATAGGAACACCCAGACCAATATAAACATACATGTGCATGCACACAAATGTTTGTGCTGCCCGAACTCGAAGGTTTTACCGTCCTTTATGAGATAAAAATAAATTATAGGTAAATATAATATAGCAATGAATTTAAGGAGTTCTAGTCAAACCTAGCCTAAATATCCGATCTTTTCAACTCTGTCAGGCAACTAAATAAAATATGCACAGAATGAATAATGATTGCTGTATAAGAAACAAAAAGAATCACTTAACACATTGCTATATAATTTGTGTTTGCGCTTACCATTGTATTTGATCATACCACGGTAGGGTTGTACAAAATTTTGTAAAACCTTAGTCAGGTTGACAAGCTTTGCTAAAATTAAGTGGTGGTCCCCATTTATTGATCGCTGAAGCAAAAAAAAACTTGCTACACATAGGACCGGTCCATTAAATTTAATTTGTCTTTTAATTAATGAAACACTAAAATAATTTTGTATTTTGCCTGAGTTCTTGGCGGAAATTAAGCCTTAAAAATCTGGTGGTTAGGTACTTTCGGTAAATATTTATTATGTGTTTAGGAAACTGATTTTCTTCACATTAAATTGTGTATAAATAAAGTTTTAATGGGACTATCGTCTAATTTCAAGATAAATATTATCAATAAAGTAATAAATTCTATTGTATAATTGTATTAACATTATCTTTGGTCTTAGTGAAAATCTTATCAACGTGTAATTGTCATTCGTTATAGTTCACAACACTACTATCCACGTCTATAAGTTATGAGTATCGCGTAACAGATTAACACTTGTTTAAATATTAGGATTTATCATTTTGGTCAGTATGTTGAGTGCGGCTGTGGCTTTAAATTAAAGGATCTGAATAAATTGTGATTTTGTTATAAAAAGGTGTACAGATAAGTTAAAAATTAGTTTGTAAGTTGTTTTTTTATTATTATTATTAATGTACCTACCTACCATATTTCAATAACATATATTGTGTTAGTCAAGGTTAGCTTTAAGGTGTCATGGGTTGAAGGCTTGATATTAATGTGGGTTCAAAAACAGTGTTTAAAAAGCGTTACTGTTTATACAAGGCAGGACAGATTCTCAGAACTTAGATTTTTTTGCGTTGGTCTCAAAATGAAACTATCGCTTTTCAAATAAATCTTTATTTGAATAATTGAAATGAATACTTTTACATCGTTAGTTATTATTGGGTGTTTTCTATGTATAATATGAAGGTATTTACCAAGAAAAAAAAATAAGTAAGTATTTATCCGTTGTAAAGTACTCATATTACAGGTTTATGCTTAGTTTGAGGCTAGATGGCGCTGTGTGAATGTTAGTGGATATTTATTATTTTCATTTATATTGTTTTTATTACTCTACTATCGGTTCGAGAAAAGTAGAATCTTCAAGAAGAGCCTTCAAGAATTTGTAATTTATCTATAAAAAACATTTGTTTAGGATTGGAAACCCGGTGCATCGGTTGCACCAGCCAAACCAGCAATGGCTAACAGCGCGGACGCCATATCAGCTCAGATCACCGCACAAGGGGACAAGGTGCGCAAGCTGAAGTCTGAGAAGGCGGATAAGGCAGCTGTCGATACTGAGGTAAGATTCAAAGAAATATATGAGAACATAATACTGCCCTTCTAACGAAGAGTGCAATAAGTCGGCTTATTGGGCAAACTGATTTAAGACCTTTTCAAAATTTTACTAACAATAGAAAATACAAAGGTCTTAAGTCAATTTGGGGCAGAATAGAACTCAAGTAATATTATATACGTCGTTCAAGCGTTTAAATTTCTTGTATTGGTATTATTTATTTATTTATTTATTTATTTATGGTACACAAACAGATTACTGCCATTACATGCTGATGGTTTTTGTTCTATAATAGACTAGACAGTAAGCCATACACAGTATACACAGAAATTCAACCTAATTCACAATAGTTTACTTAAAGTTTGAAAACTAGGACATGATAAGTGTGTGTGCAAATAACAAAATAAAATAAAAAAGTTATTACATGAAAATAATGAAATAACCATACGAATACATTAAGCTTAACAACATTCACCGGAAGCCGTGAATATTTTGTTGAGACTACTTTTAAACCTATAAAAATTGCCATCAAACACGTCAATGTCTTTGCCGCCCCTCACCCGTTCGTTGTAAGATCGACACATCCTGACTAAAGGGTTATAAAAAGAAGTGTTATTCCTGAAGACATTGAGAGCAAATGTATTTGGGCAACGTGATTTGTACCGGGTATTTATGGTTATGCAGAAGAGCAGGTCTGGGGCATCAATGGCTGCATGTAAGATTTTGTGAAGGCAAAGCAAGTCATACCGATCGCGCCGAGCTTGCAGAGATAGTACACCAAAGTAATTCAGCCTACCATTATAGTCACTTAAACGACGCCCGTAACCATGTTTACGCGAAATATACCTCAGGCACCTTTTCTGTAGTTTTTCAATATTATGGATGTGAGCATCGTAAAACGGGGACCAGACTGGACAACAGTATTCCAATATACTTCTCACTAAGCTGTAATAAAGGTACAAAACACTCCGTGGATCTCTAAATTCCTTTGTTGTTCTTATTATGAAACCCAACATTTTGGAGCTTTTCTTGACAATATGGTCATAATGTGGGCGAAAAGTTAGTTGGTCATCGAAAAGAACTCCCAGATCCTTTACTATTTTAACTCTAGGAAGGATCCTATTGTTTATTGTGTAAGTAAAACTAGATATTTTCTTTTTCCTACTGAATGATATGATACAGCACTTATCAATATTAAGGGTCATTTCATTATCTAAACACCAGTCAGATACAGTTTCAAGATCTTTTTGTAGTAACAGGCTTTGTGAGGAATCATTAATATCCACAAAGATTTTTAAGTCGTCGGCATATAGAAGGGCTGGACATGTCAGACGGTCGATGAGGTCATTGATAAAGACAATAAACATAAGAGGCCCCAAGTGAGATCCCTGTGGTACGCCAGACGTCACGGGTATTGGAGACGAATGAAAACCCTTAACAGTTACCAACTGAGTCCGATTACGCAGATACGAGGTAATCCATCTTAAAACAACCATGAATACCGTAATGCAAAAGTTTTGAGCACAGCAATGAGTGATTAACCCTGTCAAAAGCCTTGCTAAAATCCAAATAAACAGCATCAGCTTGTCCACCAGATGCAAAAACCTGACAAAGAAAATGCCTATACTCAAGCAGATTACTAAGAGTAGACCTTTTTCGCACAAAGCCGTGCTGCTTGATTGAGATGAATTTTATTAAATGACTATAGATTGGATCATAAACAAGTGACTCAAACAATTTAGCAATACACGACAGTATGCTGATAGGCCTATAGTTAGAACAAGATGACTTGTCACCGGATTTATGAATAGGAACAATAATAGCAGATTTCCAGCGATTAGGGAATACACCTGATGAAAGAGATTTATTAAATAATATGGCTAAGGGAACACAGATCTCATTAGCACACATTATCAGAAATTGGGGGGGTATTTCGTCAAGACCAGGACCCTTGCGGGCGTCCAAAGATTTTATCTTAAGCACTATTTCCTTTTCAGTCAATTGAAAAGAGGCCAGAGCAGAATCGGTGGCAATAGGATCATTTAAAGTAGTGTTAGAATGATCAGATGGAGACTTATCAAATACTGATCCAAAATATTCGGAGAATAGCTCACAAATGCCCCAGCCATTCGACGACATCCTCTCACCATATGTCATATTTTGGGGTATAGCAGCACCGCCCTTTTTACTGTTAACATAGCGCCAGAAAGCCTTCGGGTCATCGACCAAAGAATCCTCGATAGACGTCAGGAATCTTTTATGACATTCAGCCGCCAGTATCTTACATCTACCACGAAGCATGGAGAAAGTGTCGTAGTCTCGGGGGTTATTAAATTTTTTATACCGTTTATGAAACTTGTTCTTTTCTTTTATGCAGCGAATAAGAGATTTACTGTACCATGAGGGAAATCTAGAAGATGACAGTCCTACAGTGGGGGTGTGTTGAGCGATAATGTCATATATTTTGGAATAAAATACTTCAATACATTCATCAACGTCATTAAAACATAGTAACTCGTTCCAGTTAGTGTTACGGAGTTCAGAGTTGACTCTAGAGTAATCACATTTATTGAAATTGTAACGCTTTTTAAAGTGCGGCTTGACAGGTTTATGGGATACTACGTTAGAAACTTCAATACAATATGCTAAATGATGACAATCCAGGCGACATAAAGGATCTGCCTCGGAAACGGACAGTAAATTGGGTGGGAGAGTAGCAAAAATTAGATCGAGATAGCGGTTATTATTATTCGGAATAGTGTTAAATTGCGATAGCCCGCATGTGTCAACAGTTTCCAGCAATAATCTAGCTTTATGATCGAGGGGGTTCGTAGCAGTTAGTGCGTCGGTTATACCTAGCTTTGCCCATGTCATATTAGGGGTATTAAAGTCACCGATAATAAAAAAATCATTACTGACGTCTGAATTGTGAATTATTGTTTGTACATTGCTTTGGAATAAAGAAAAGTGTTCGATGGTTATATCTGGTGGTAGGTAACAAAGACAAAGGTGAAGGGGCGGTATGTTAGGTGACTGATATACAATGGTCAACCAGAGATCTTCGACACTACTTTCCCATGATGTTTGGCGGTTATATTAATTTCACGCTTAACAGCATTAGTATACCGCTCCAGGTAGTCAACACACATACTTAACGCTATATTTTTATTAAAAGGCATGCATGTAAGACGATATTCGAAACTTTCTTTTCGAAGATTCGAAGCAAGGAGTTCCTTGTTATCCCCATAGCTATGCTGAAAGGCCTGCTCCCCGCCGTGGCACGTTGTAGGCTGATGATAAAGCGAAGCACTGGCGTTTATTGCCCGTAAATTATGCAACACAGTTGAATCTGTAAGCACATATTTATATTTGACTACCCATATGGTGTAATTGGTTACTCTATACTGAGGGTTCCGGGTTCGATCCCCGGGCAGTACTAACATTTGTTTTAATGAACATTTCTTTTTGTATTGGTCTGGGATTTAATTTAAAAATTGTTTATCCTATTATGTGACTAGGTACTTTAATTTATTTTTAGATACTATTTGTATGACAAACTTAATTTATTTCCAGGTAAAAGCACTTCTCGAATTAAAAGCGCAGTACAAATCGGCAACAGGCTCCGACTGGTCACCGAATGCAGCACCAGCTGCAAAGTCTAAACAGGTTAGTATCAGTTTTTAAATGGTAATTTTTAAAATTATTTATACTATCACAGTTGTAAAGAAATTCTTTAGCAGAAAAACTTAATTAAAACCAAAAACGAACAAAAAAAGGGCATCTAACCCAAAAGACAACCAGGGTGCCTCCAACACTGGTTTTCTTTTGTTTATCACTTACTCTCATAACTCGAATCAAACACACTAAATATATCAAATCACTTCACCAAACTGTACATTATGTACATAACATTGATGTTATATCGACGGCCCTGTCCAGGGAAAAGGGGCGGAGCTTGCGGCTTCGATCGCCAAGCAAGGGGATCTCGTCAGGGATCTTAAGGCGAAGAAGGCTGATAAGGTAATTTTGAATTATTTTATGTACGGTTAATTCGTATATTTTAACATCAATTCCTATTATTTTGTTATTAACCTTAAACATGCATTATTATATTCAATTAAAGTTAATATTAATAAGTAACAGTCGTCAAAATAGTTATAAATATCTTGCGGAACTTAAAAAAATACGCAATATTAAAAAAATAAAAATTTGGAATTTCAATGACAGAAATCCATATGATAAAGTCCATTGTATCGGTTGGTTTAATTTTATATTAGTTTTTGAAATTACACTTATTTGAAATTAGTACAACGCATAATAATCATACACACAACTGGTATTCAACAAATTTTATGTTTTAAAAAGTATTATTTTGTAGATTAATTATGTTTTTATTACATTTTATTACATACAAAACAATCTATGGATAAGCGTAACAATATTTTTGAACAACACCGATCACAATAATAGCTTAGCTTAATAACCCGAATTACCACAGGCGGCGATAGACAGTGAAGTGAAGAAACTTCTAGACCTGAAGGCGCAATACCAAGCTGAAACCGGAGCTGCGTACGTGCCACCGTCGCAGCCGCGCGACGCCAAACCGAAGCAGGAGAAGAAACCAAAGGAGGCCAAGCCTAAAGAAGCTAAGAAGGAGCCGGTAAGCATGTGTATGTTAGGGACGGCAACTTTTTAAAGAAAGAAAGAAAAGAAAAGAAATAGTAACGTTTATTATATCTAAACATCGTATACATATACATTACATGAGACAAAACGATAAACAGATAACAACACAAAATTTAATTATACACGATAGTTCATTGATGTTCCCTACCATTAAAAAACTACATTACATTTCTAGGCCCATTGTTATTACAAGTGTATAGTACCTACCGTGACAAGTTGAGATGGCAATTTCCTAGTGTTGTGACATTGCTTACTAGGCAATGATATTCTGTAAATATAAAGGGAGATATGCCATCCATGCCTCAAAAACGAACCGCCGAAGAAAGTGCAGTTTGTACTCTTTTGTTTAGGTAAATGTGCGCTCATTCGAAATATATGTATGTGTGCTGTCACTGCATTCGGAACACTTTTTTCGATTGTTTTGTGAGCATATCACGAATCCATATTTTTTACATCATTGTTACTAGGTAGTTAGTTTATATCTCGGAGTATAAATATCGATATTTTTTTTCCATTTCTAAAATAAAGTAACATTAGTAAAATGAAATTAGGTTCAATAAAACTGAAATAAAAATTAATCAAGTTTATTCAGTTTAGGCTATTGTATTAAAAGTACTTCAGACTACACTAAAATTAATATTTTTCATTGCCCAACAATACATATGTATTTTCCACTAAGGAGGAAATACCTATTTCAAAACCTCTTTTTGGTGTACTTAAACATAGCAATTGATACCATGTGTTCCAGTCACCAAAACCAGTGAAAGAAGAATCGTCCTCAGGTGTAAAGAAGATCACGAGGCTCGGCTTGGAAGCCAGTAAGGACACAGATCTGCCAGAATGGTACTCGCAGGTTATAACCAAGTGTAAGTTTTCATTATCTGTGTCGATTGCTTTTTTTGCACGATGTTCTATTTAATTGCAATAAGCAAATTGATTTCAACTGCTAGATTGGTCCGCGTGGAAATCATTAGGGGTGGCCTTCGTTTAGCAGTGGACATATAAAGCTACTTGTATGATGATGATGATGATGGAGTACTGCCATTTGTCAAAATTTCTTAATACCAGGCAGGCGATTTATTTATTTATTTTAGTTTGTTTTGACGACCCATTTGGTGTTGCGGTTGAGAGGTCGGCTGCAACACCAGGAGTTCCGGGTTTGATCCCCGGGCAGTATAAACATTTGTGTGCCTTAATATATTTGTTTGTAATGGTCTGGGTGTTTTCTATGTATGATATGTATGTATTAACGAAAAAAAATGTATTTAAGTATATGTATCCATGGTTTAGTACCCATAATACAGGCTTCACGCTTAACTTGGGTCTAGATGGCGCTGTGTGAATGTCAGTGGATATTTATTTATTATTTTATTATGTTAGTTTTATAATAATTTCCCATGGCTATGCTGAGTGTCGGTGTCCACACCAATGAGGTGTGGACTGTTGCCATCTAATCTGCAGGGTTCAGTTTCAAATTCCACCACTTACAACATCTTTTTGAATTTTCGAAATTATATGTACGTTTCCGACGTTTCGACGAAGGAAAACATCGTAAGAGACCTGCACACACCTGCGAAGATTTTCAAAGGTTGTGCGTGAATTCGGTCAATCCGCACTGAACCTGCGTGGACGACTAAGGCCCATACACCAGTAAGGGTGGGCTTGTGCCCCTCGGTGGAAACGTGTAATGTGCTGATGATGATTATGCTATGTAGGCCTGATGCCTGCAGTGAGACTATGGGATAGTGATGTAATGTTTGTTTTATATTTACAGCGGAGATGATAGACTACTACGATATATCTGGGTGCTACATCCTGCGGCCGTGGTCTTACAGCATATGGGACGCGATAAGGACGTTCCTGTCAGGACACTTCAAGAAGTTGGGCGTCAAAGACGGATACTTCCCCATATTTGTGTCTAAGGTATTTATTATTTTGTAATGTCACTGATCTAATGGTCTTAGTTATCACTGCTTATCAGGGGTTCGTAGGTTTGAATCCCGAACAAAATCGAGGGTAAGTAGCAAATTAGAAAAAACGGTTGTTCCTCAACTGTTGGTTATAGGTCTGCCTCACTTACCTTTAATTTTTTTACCGCCGAACTAAAAAATTAAAAATATCCAACTTACTTGCCAATTGTGAATATGAATGTACCAGATATAAATATTATTAATTACAATTTTTTATTTAAAAATATATGTCCGTGCATTAAATCTATTCAAAGTTTTTCTTGAATGTTTCAAATCGTAATGCTCAAATTTAAAGTGCGAGGCTTTTTACGAAATTTGTTATAAAAGTCATACAGAGAATACCGTGTTTTTCCGTGTTATTCTACCTTTGTTAGTGGATTAAACTAGTTATTCTTAACAGGCAGCATTAGAACGCGAGAAGACTCATATAGCGGACTTCGCGCCCGAAGTGGCGTGGGTGACGCATTCGGGTTCCTCGGAGTTGGCTGAGCATATCGCGATTCGGCCCACCTCCGAAACGGTCATGTATCCCGCGTACGCCAAGTGGATACAGAGCCACAGGGATCTGCCTTACAAGCTGAATCAGTGGAACAATGTTGTGGTGAGTGATTTTGTTTTTTGAGATTAATCAACTTTCCATGGCCTGACTCAACCTTCGAATACTTCGTTTTTATCACTTTTTCAATGTTATATTTTGTGCCACCGAGGGCAACGAGTCTACCCGTATAGGGTGATTAGGCCTTAATCGTTCACGCGGGCCCAGTGCGGATTGGCCGACTTCACGCACAACCTTTGAATCTCTTCGCAGGCGTGCGCAGGTTTCCTCACGATGTTATCCTTCACCGTTAGAGCGTCGGATAACGGACATATAATTTCGAAAATTCGAAAACACATTGGTACGTGGCGGGATTTGAACCTGCGCCCTCCAGGTTGGAAGGCAACAGTCTACACCAATGAGCCACGACGCTCTCAAATAATTAATGAAAAACAATAAAAAATTGATTTATTCGACGACCCATTTGGTGTAATGATTGAGACGTCGGCTATTAAATAAATAAAAATAAAATAAAAATCATTTATTTCGAACGTGAGTCCATAGTGTTAGTAACAATTAAACTTAAACAACTATGTTAGTACACTATTACACCAAGGGTTCCGGGTTCGATCCCCGGGCAGTACACACATTTGTGTGCATGAACATATCTGTTTGTAATGGTCTGCGTGTTTTCTATGTATAATATGTATTTATTAACGAAAAAAAGTATGTATATATAAGTATGTATGTCCGTTGTTTAGTACCCATACTACAGACTCACGCTTAACTTGGGGCGAGATGAGAATTCTATCAAATATGGGTTATGTACTACATAAAAAAATAAAAAACACTTTGTGTGTTTGTAAACATAATACTTATATGTGTTCAGCGATGGGAGTTCAAACAGCCACAACCTTTCCTACGCACACGAGAGTTCCTCTGGCAAGAGGGGCACACCGCCTTCCGTACACAGCCCGAAGCTGCCGAAGAGGTCCTACAAATACTAGGTAAGTCCAAGAAGGCACCATAATTAATAAGATTCATTGTTAACCCCTAATAGGATGTAGTACTTCCATTATGTTCATTGGTTTTCACCTGTATGCCCAAGGAATTAGGTTGAAAATGTTGTGAGATCTACATTACTTTTCAATTAAGGGTTAACTAAAATCATCATCATTAGTGTATAACGGCCACTGGCACAGCATAGCTTTGTAGAGATGGGGTCAGAACATAAGCTATAGGGAACCAACCTATCATAAACTTGGCTCGGTAGCCAAGCAAAGGGTGGATGGAGAAGAAAGAAATCCGAAAGGATGGACTTTCAATAGCAGCTGATAACCTTCACAGCTTCACCAGGCAAGTGGCAAGCGCCAATTTTCTAATAAGAGTTGTTTGCTTCGTCTGTTGCCTTAGGATTGAATTTGAAAATATTTTGAGTACCTCATCATCATAATAATCTCAGTTCATTATCCCCACTGAGGGGTAAAGGGTGTATAGGCCGTAGTTCCTACACCAAACTACCCCTTTACCTTTAAAATCAGTTTTTTTTTATCCTAAGGTTCAGCATCGGCTCATTAAACGTCCCCACCGAGGGGCACGAGCCTACCCGTATAGGGTGATTAAGCCTTAGTCGTCCACGCGGGCCCAGTGCGGATTGGACGACTTCACACACAACATTCGAATCTCTTCGCAGGCGTGCATGAAGGTTTCCTCACGATGTTTTCCTTCACCATAAGAGCGTCGGATAACGTACATATAATTTCGAAAATACATGAGTACGTGTCGGGATTTGAACTTCAGTCCTCCCGGTAGGAGGGCGACAGTCCATACCATTGAGCCACCGACGCTCTGGTCCTAAGGTTGCCTGGAAGAAATTGCCTTGCGCAACAAGGCCGCCCATTGTACTAGTTCTTTTATGTGATTTTTGCTCAATGTGTTGTTGAGTGTAGAGTACAATAAAGAATTTAAATAAATAAAGATCCCGTTCATTTATGATAAATAAAAAGTACATAAAAAGTTTCGTACGTAATAAAAAACTATCTATGGTAGAATTGTACGCGCGCGTTTACGAGGAGCTACTCGCCATTCCCGTGATCAAGGGCCGCAAGACCGAGAAGGAAAAGTTCGCGGGGGGTGATTACACCACCACAGTAGAGGCGTACATCCCAGCCAGCGGTAGGGCTATACAGGTTAGTATGAGTAATGTTGTATTATAGAATTGACATTTTAGTGAAATTACCGGGTATTAGAGACCTGACATATGATGTCTCCGGTGACGGGCGCAGTGCGGAATTGATGGAGAATAATAACTGTATTATTCTCTATCAAGACTGTCTATCTATGTTGTTCATTTTCTTCAATGCCGCTCTGTCACGGTCAGGCGTATCACTTACCATCAGGTGAGCGTCCTGACCGTCAAGTTCACTTCCAAACATAAAAAAATTGAATGGGGTACTTTCCACTACCCTCTCCGGTGACAGGTGCAGTGCGGCATTGATGGAGAATAAGAACTGTCTATCAGTTGTTCATCTCCTTCAATGCCGCTCTGTCATGGTCAGGCGTAGCACTTACCATGAAGTCGGCGTCCTGACCGCCCTGTTCACTTCTTAACATAAAAAAAAGTTAGTCACAAACGGCATTGCTTTCCCCGAAGGCGTCGCTTCAATCATCTGAAAATATGTAAAAGGCAGGCAGGCAAGGTATTTGGATGTAAACAATTTGTCTTTGGCCCAGTTTAAAAATAAACTGGGTACTTGACACCACTAATCGTTGACGCACTTTTTATGAACTGTCAAAAAGGAACGTTTCCATATATTTTGTATGAGATTAGTGATATGTGACGTCATTGCTCACTATCATCAATGTACCTAATATTAATTGGTTTCAGTGTATTCAAAAATAAAATATTGCAAATAAACAAAAGTGATCAATGAAACTATAAACACATATAAATTACGGTGCGCTTTTATAAAAATAAGGTTTGGTATTTTATTGCGGATGGTGGAAAATACCGAATTGAAAGAAATACTCTAGAGCTATTTATGTATTTGGGAACAAAATTTCAAGTGTTATTTAAATATTTCTTCCTTTGAAAATTATTGTGGGTTAGTTAGACTTAAAAAATATGTTTATAAAAACTAGTACTGTTATATAACTGCATGTTGTGTTTGCCTGTAAGTGGTTGTGCATTGTGGCATGACTACTGATTTTGTGTGATTTTTGTATTTAATGTAACAACTGTAGGTGAACTTAAAAAAGGCACTAATGATGAGTATGGATTTGATTGACAGGGAGCGACCAGCCACCACCTAGGGCAGAACTTCTCCAAGATGTTCGAAGTTGTGTACGACGACCCCGACACGCACGAGAAGGCCTACGTCTACCAGAACTCTTGGGGTATCACCACCAGAACTATCGGTGAGTTTATGTGATATGCGAGAGAGAGGCAATTATGACTATTGTTAATAAATAATATCTGACATTCACCGCGCGCATCTAGCACAAAGTTAAGCGTTTAGCTTGTATCATAATAAATAAATAATCCATTAACATTTCGCACTTTGCCATCTCCCAAAAAAGCATACTTGTATTATGGACACTAAACAATGGATAAACATATTCAAATACTTTTTTTTTTGTAAATACGTAATAGAAACATGGAAACACTCTAATTACCAAACCCAGTGCTCTAGACAACCCGGAAAATCATCAACGTATTAAATGATTCCCACCTATTCGCCAATATTCCTCTACAGATTTGAAACCATAGGCGACTGTTGTCATCAAAAGCACTCAATTTGACAAAAATTAAACAATTTATTGTTTTGCGATTAGTGTTACTCATTTGCATACCCTACTCATAATCTCTGTGCACGCCACTGATATCCAGGTTGTAATGGTCCTCGTCCACGAGACGACCGAGGATTGTGTTGCCCCCACGAGGCTGAGATCCAAGTGATCGGTGCCGTTGTATCACCGCATCCAGCACCCCTGAGGAGAGGAAGGCGCTCATAGACTCGTGCAGACAGCTGGTGGAGGATTATAATGCGGCTGGAATCAGAGCGGACGGCGATTACAGGGACAACTACTCGCCGGGGTAAGTTCAACCATTGGGAGTTGAAGGTTGGTTCAGCTTTTGAATATTAACCCTTTGACAGCCAATGACGCAATATATTTTCTATTATGTCTAACACAGGTAATATTATGCTAAAATGGAGGCGCCAACCACATTTCAACATATTGTAAACTTATGAAAAAAATTGTGTCTGGATCCCGGCGTTCAATGGGTTAATCTGGAATCAGTTACCATCGGCAAAGCAATAACTAGCTAACTAACTAGATGCAAAGGTAATCATGAAAATATCAACCTAAAAATATTGTATTCACTCATTTTATGAAATTTTGGATTATTTTAAACCTATTTGACATATTTACATATTTCTACGCCTTTCAGAGGCAAGACATAGTGATACTATTGTATAATTGTTCCACCTTGAGTGTATGACCTATGTTTAACAAATAAATTGAATTGAATTGAAAAAAATGTCCTAACCGCTTGACACATACTTGTTGACTCATTGTTATATTATGACATAAAATTATTCATTAACATTTTGACCTTAAGGCGTCACTAAAAGAGTACAACATCAAAAGCACGAGCATACTACTTTCACTATGACATGTAGCGAGCGACGTCATTAATGAATGAAAATTTTGCCCAACTGACGCGATGGGCAAAATGATTTCTCCTTACGAATTTTCCTTCACCGTAAGAGAGTCGAATTAACGTACATATAAATCCGCAAATTCAGAAATACATTGGTACGTGGCAGGATTTGAACCTGCACCCTCCAGATCGGAAGGCATCAGTCCATACCAATGAGCCACCGACGCTTTTAAGCCTTGTCTCAGTGAAACGTTTTATGCTATAATAATAGTTATAACTGGTATGATAAAATAAAAATCGCTTTAGGGTGTCCCGATCCGCGTAGAGTTGGGCCCGAAGGACATGTCCCGCGGTGAAGTGGTGGCGGTCCGACGGTTGACGTCAGACAAGCGCACCCTACGCCGGGACTCGTCGCCCGCGGATCTGTTGGCGTTGCTGGAGCAAACCCACCAGGAGATGTTCGACAAGTTAGTATAAGCGAATGTAGCAGGGTGTCTTTATAATAATAATAAATATCCACTGACTACCCATTTGGTGTTGCGGTTGAGAGGTCGACTGCAACACCAAGGGTTCCGGGTTCGATCCCCGGGCAGTACAGACATTTGTGTGCATGAACATGTCTGCATGGTCTGGGTGTTTTCTATGTATAATATGTATGTACTTACAAAAAAAAAATTGTATATGTATATCCGTTGTTTAGTACTCACGCTTAACTTGGGGCTAGATGGCGCTGTGTGAATGTCAGAGGATATTTATTTATTATTAATAATTTTGAACTGACATTCTGCTAGAACGTTGGAAAAAGATAATAATTGTGTCCAAAATCCCAGCATTTGAAATGACGAAAATCAAATTCAATATTGTATATAATCTTTTTCAGGGCGACGAAAGAACGCGATGCTAGATTGTCACTAGTTACCAAATGGGAGGACTTTACGGATGCGTTAGAGCGTAAGCACTTGCTCCTAGCGCCATTCTGTGGAGAGATCCCATGTGAGGATAACATCAAGAACGACAGTGCTCGGTAAGACATATCTATTTGGAATCCTTATTTTTGACTGTTTACATTATTAAGAATACTGTAGAAGCAAAAAGATTTTTAATGTTATTAGGGACGGTCAGTTAGCTCACCGTCGTAAGTAATGCGCCTGACCATGATAGAATTGATAGATGCAGTGCTAAGGGAAATTAATGTAGGAATTATTTTCCGTTAACACTACACTGCGGCCGACACCCGAGACAACAAATTCACTTGGTCCTTTATACCCGGCAATTTTACTAGCTACATACAGAAACGCAGAAGTGCAAAACACTCCCTATTTTACGGGACGGTATCTAGCACTGCGGTGGTACCTACCTAGACGACTCAGTCTTACCACCTAGTACTCGTAATGTTTACTGACGATATCAGATTATGTTAAATTAATCATCTATATTGTGAAATACAGGACAGAGGATGACCCGACGTCTGAGGTGAAAGGACCTGCTATGGGTGCGAAATCCCTTTGTATTCCGTTCAAACAACCTCGCGCCCTCGCCGCTTCGGATATATGCATTCACCCATCTTGCAAGAGCAAGCCGAAGTTCATCACACTGTTTGGACGCAGCTACTGAGCTAGGTTTACAATAAGAGATTTTTTATGAATAAATATATACTGTTTCATAGCTGTTTATTTATTTCCCTTTTACACTTGGAGATTAAGTTTCCGGATCCTTTTAAGGCTCTATGATTGTATGGCGTGCATCCATTCAAATAAGCACTGCATACACTAGGCTAAAGAACAATAATCAAGTATTTTCCAAATTAGCTTTAAAATTAATAGCATTATATACCATTTCCAAAACATGTTTGCATTATTCTGCCGGACACAATTTATAATATTGTATGTGGTGATATATCAAAATTAAATTGTAAGGTGTGAAAGGC
>PQWD01000460.1:0-25300 GCA_019425675.1 Leucinodes orbonalis
ATTTTATAGTTGACCACCTAAATACGAAAATCTTACCAAAATACATAGCAGACGATGATAGCTTTACTCGAACTCACGCAATAATATACTGTGCTGCACTCACGGCAGCGATTTGTAATGGTAGTAAAATTTGTCAAAAAGATAATACAAATGTTCGAAAAAATAAGGAACCACCATTCTGGCAACGGAGACTTACAGAAAAAATAAAGATGTTAAGAAGGGACATAGGTCGATTAACAGAATATATTAAAGGAAGTAGAAGTCGAAGACTGTGCTCGCATGTTGATATAATAAGAAAATCATATAAAATACACTCAAAATATGAAGAGCCAAATAAAAATGACCTCCAAATACTGGATACTTTAAAGCAAAAGTTAAATGCGGCTGCGAGCCGGCTTAAAAGATACAGTAATTGTACACTTAGGAAAAAACAAAATATCCAATTCAAAAATAACGAAAAACAATTTTATAGACAATTGACAACAAACGTTCAGAACACGCAGAGCTCTGAAAATCACATAGTACCAACATGTCATAGTTTACATGAATTTTGGGGCGGTTTATGGGCGCATCCAATACAGCATAATGATAATGCTTTATGGATAGATGATGAGGCAAACGCCACATCCTCTATTAACCAAATGGAATTTGATTGCGTATCCCTTGATTTGTTTATACAGGTTATTAATAAGACGCACAATTGGAAGAGCCCCGGGACTGACCATATTCATAATTACTGGTATAAGAAGTTTACTTGCTTACATTTCTCATTACACAATCATATAAATAATTTCATTAAGAATCCACAACTAATGCCATTATACATAACACAGGGTGTAACTTACATGATCTCGAAAACTAAAAATCATCAGCAAGATCCGAGCCAATATAGACCAATCACATGTTTGCAAACCTTTTACAAAATTTTAACATCATGCCTAACAGAACTGATTTATAAGCATGCTATAGACAACAGTATACTAGCCGAAGAGCAAAAAGGATGCAAAAGGGGTAGCCGGGTTGTAAAGAACAACTCATAATAGACTCAATAGTAATGAAACTAGCTATGAAACATAAAACTGATATAAGCACAATGTACATTGATTATCGCAAAGCATATGATTCTGTTCCACATAGTTGGCTCCTTTTTATTCTAAAGCACTACAAAATACATCCCATAATAGTAAATTTCCTGGAACAATGCATGGATCACTGGGAAACTAACCTTAAATTATCTTATGAGAACACCATAGTTCACACTGCAAGCATCCCAATAAGACGTGGTATATTTCAAGGGGATGCGTTGAGTCCCCTTTGGTTTTGCCTCGCGCTTAACCCACTATCAAACATGCTTAATAAGACAGATTTTGGATTTCACATTACCGTTTATCAGGACATACCAATTAAACTAAGTCATTTAATGTACATGGATGATATAAAATTGTATAGTAACAAAACGGAATCACTTCATGAACTAGCAAACATAACACAAATGTTTTCTAAGGATATCCAAATGGATTTTGGAATAAGCAAGTGCAAGACAGTAAATGTTATAAAAGGGAAAATTGTCAGGAATGATTATTTACTTGACAATGGAGACGTTATTGAATCTTTAGATATAAACAATATGTATAAGTACTTAGGATTTTATCAATTGAGACAGATTAACCAGAAAATGGCAAAAAATGAAATTATCACTAAATTCAAACACAGATTAAATTTACTTGTACGATCACAACTCACATCTAAAAACTTAACTAAATCCATCAATACATATGCTATCTCTTTACTGACATATTCGTTCGGAATTATTAACTGGAGCCAAAAAGACCTTGTACAGTTGCAACGTAATATTCATACCACAATGACATCCAATCGCAAACAACCCGAAAGCATGCTTTCAACGCACAACATTACCACGAGAAAAAGGAGGAAGAGGTATTATAGATGTAAAAAACTTGCACAGCAAACAGATTAAAAACTTAAGACATTTCTTTCATGATAGATCTTTAAAGTCACCCCTACACAAAGCTATAACATTATCAGATACACAACTTACGCCACTTAATCTATACAATTACGATGTTCAACCTAATCAAAGAGTCATATCGGATCCTGAAAAAGAAAATACTTGGATGGAAAAAGCGCTACACGGACGGCACTACAAAGATCTTCTTTACCGCACGTAGACAAGATAGCATCGAATGCGTGGCTAAAACGTGGTGAATTGTTCCTGAAACAGAAGCCTTTATGATCGCGATTCAAGATCAAGTAATTAACACGAGGAACTACCAAAGGCACATCCTTAAAAATACCAATGTACTTGACATATGTCGCCGATGTCATAGTAGCCCTGAAAACATTCAGCATATTACAGGTGCATGTAAGTCAATTGTGCAAACTGACTACAAGCATAGGCACGATCAGGTAGCCGCCATTTTGCACCAGTATTTAGCCTTTAAACATCACCTCATAGACGAGAAAGTACAATATTATAAATACAAGCCAGATGCAATTTTAGAAAATAGAAATCATAAACTATATTGGGACAGGACCATTATAACGGATAAAACTATACATTTTAATAGACCAGACATAACATTCTTCAATAAAACTAACAAAACAGTATATTTGATTGATATAGCCATCTGTAACACGCACAACTTACAAACAACTCACACAGAGAAGTTAGCTAAATATAGAGATTTGGCTATTGAAATAAAAACGCAGTGGAAGGTTTCTAAAGTGAAAATCATACCTGTTATCATATCTACCACAGGAGTTATTCCCAAGGAATTACACACAAGCCTTGCTAACTTAGATGTGCCTTCAGCAACATATACATTGTTTCAGAAAGCAGTAATATTAAACACTTGTCGCATTGTTAGAAAATTCCTTAATTTAACGTAAATATAAGAATAATTGTAATTTTGGATGCATTTGGCCAAGGCCCGTGCATCTGAAAAGTCCACCTCTCTGGAGAGATAAGAAGTGAACAATAAATAATAATTCATTTATTTGCTGGAATATGGCACAAGTTGTTGTTGAGATTAGTGTTTCCGAAATACTCTATCGACATTCGATGTGCAAATGTTCTTCATTGAAGTTATATAACAAAAATATTACTGTTATCAAAGTAAGCTTTTATAATTTGCTATTTATGTATGTCTATACTGTCACATTAATGTTAAGTCAAGGTTAAATTATAAAATACTAGATTTTGCCCGCGGCTTCGCTCGCATTAAATTCGGGATAACACGGTACCACTTCATTTAAATTATAATTATTTGGATAATAAGATATATATTTCATAGGAATCCTCCGCCCAACTTTAAAGGTTTTGGAGTTCATTTCAGAATATATATATATATAAATTCTTGATAAGCAGTTTCAATCGTTGCTGGCATTTTATAGAAATCCGTACTGCCATACAATTGACATTTTAAGAATAAAGTGTTAGTCTTTGGGATGGACTACTAAATCGTTTTCTTTTCTGCCTCTATACCCGGGAATTTTTTAGATTCGAACCAAGCTCTATGTTTCAAATATTCCCACCCGGATCGTTTCAGAACCCATTCCCTGTCTAATATTTCCAATATATATAGACAGGGAATGGGTTAAATATTCATTTTTGCGAATAAGGGTTTACAGCTGACTCGATATTTCACTCCACTGATAGATCTAACATATTTCTTTTGAGCCTTAAGATTTTGACATATCAACCGATATATTATGCCACGGAAAGGGAAAAAAAACCAGAATCCCAACCAGAGTGATAGATGACCTTGTTAAGATGCAGATGCAGATGGATGTCAACTGTTAGGGATCTGTCTTTGGGGGAGTCATTAAAGGAGGCTTTTGTCAGTTAGTAGATAAAATAATACTGTAATGATGATGACGAGGGTCGATATATATCAGATAATCAGTGTTATACACTTCCGTGTTTTGAAAAGTTGACCTGGTTAATAATGGCGGGTAGCAGATGGATTTCAACTGCACTGCACCTTTCGCAAGTCGTCGGTCCATCGGGCCGGAGGGTGTCCTACGCTACGCTTGCCGAGACGCGGTCTCCACTCCAGAACTCGTCTGCTCCAATGGCCATCGGTTCTGCGACATACGTGACCAGCCCACTGCCACTTCAACTTGCTGATCCGGCGGGCTATGTCGGTAACTTTAGGTCTCTTACGGATTATTCATTTCTGATCTTATCCCTTAGAGAGACCCCGAGCATAGCTCGCTCCTTTGCGCTTTGAGTGACTTTAGATTAGATTAGATTTATTAAGAAAATAAAATTATAGTTTGATACTACATATTAGCTACCAAAAAAACTCTTGAAGTCATTACTGTTCGATCCATTACCCTAGTTACAAAAGCATAATTCGTGTACGATCTACATTTATTTATATAACCTTGAAATACCATCAATTTGTTGCCATGTAAGCTAATTGTGTAATTGCATTTTATCTATTTGCTAATACTTTGCGATCAGATACGAGATGTACACATCTTCACTGAACTAATTAGTTATTAATAATACAACAGCATTCGTGAAAGATTAAACGCGGTTGCAAATTATAGCCTTCCATTTTGATGTTTTGAACTTGAAGATTCAAGATGGCCCCGAGCAGACATCTTGTTTTTCTTTCCATCGACTGTCCTATTGAAATTCCCGCCCCCAGCACTTGTACTGGCAATCTGATATCAAATTGGCGGTACATTTGTTACAGTTTGTTTTAATGGATATAGATTTGGGAATATACAGAAGGTAAGACAAAAACGGTGGTGGCTTATTGGTGTGGACTGTTGCCTTCCGATTTGGAGGGAGCTGGTTCAAATCCCGCCACGTACCGATGAATTTTCGAAGTTATGTGTACGTTTATCTGACTCTCTTACGGTGAAGGAAAACATTGTGAGGAAATCTGCGCCACGAGATTCAAAAGGTTGTGCATGAAGTCGGCCAATCCGCACTGGCCCGCGTGGACGACTAAGGCACACACCCTTTACGGGTAGGCTTGTCCCATCTGTGGAGATCTATAATAAGAGCTGATGATTTGATCAACGATAAGATATTTGCAGCTATCATATCACTGTTATAAGAGGAACGAGGATATCAAACCTCCATTTTGTGTGTTTCTATTTTCTATTTTCACCTTTCGCGAGCCCGTAGGCCGTAAGTAGACGCCGAGCCGATAGACGGATGAACAGACAACTTCGAAAGTTCGCTGCAGGCTGGATCAGAAAGCGGAGGATGGGATGAATGGATGATCTGCCTGCGTCTGAGTTTCGGGCCACATACAACCCTGTGGCATTCAAAAAACGAGTGAATAGGCTTTTTTTTGGGCAAGGTCGCTCCATCTTAGAGCACGCCTCTTCCACTAGGATACTCTGTGCTCAAGAGAAAGTAGAAGTAATAAAAATAACAAAATGGGGATATCTGACACTAAATAGGGGATGTCTGCTTGTATAAATAGATATGGACATGCATATAAGTATATGCACTGCACAGGAATCGAACCCGGAACCCTTGAACCTCAACTCAAGGTGGGTGACTATCCACGTGAATAAAATATTGTCGATGTATTTACTAACATTAGTTTTGTAAGGAAATTGTTACTAACTTATAATATGGCCTGAAATAAACGATGGAATTGAATTCCCTACACACATGTTACCGTCAACACTGAAATTAAATTCCAGTTTTATTGATAAAAACAAGTCTAACTAGGTAAATCTACAGACTTTTAAAAGTTGGGCTGGGAGATAATCTCGCGTTAAAAAATATTATTTTCTTAATTAAAAATGTTAATGTTAATGTTCTCATTGAAATAGTCAAATAGAACTGTGGTTTTATTTTAAAAAATAAGGTGATTTGACTTTATTTTGTATAATAAATAAATGGTCGTAATTATAATACGGTCACTTTTTATCTGTTTTTAAATATCAACATTTATAATTAATACGTACAACCCGACTATTGATCTGGGATAAAAAATATATGAGAACGTTATTAATACTTTCGTGTTATATTTAACTTACTGTACCAATTTCAACAGAAAGTTTACTAAATGGGAACTAAAACATGCAATTACTAGAATGTTTTACGAAACGCAACTTTTTGATAGGTACAATTTGAGGTTTTTTTTTTTTATTTATTCAACAACAACAATATAGAGTTATAAATACATATGCACTTACAATCTAAATTCACAAAATAGATTATTATATGTAAATACAACTAACTTATCTGATTATTCATCTGCGTCTGAACTAGATTAATAACTAACCTGAATCTCAGACGACAGCGCTCATCCCTAGGAAACAATTTGGTAAGATGTATTTGAAGACTTACAATCGTGAATACGTGCAAGAACATTTTAAAAGAATATAATTCTAAACCATAAATAAAATGAAAACAGTAAAAAGGTAAATAACTGATATTACATGAAATGAAATGGAATGGTTTACGAAATGGGAATTTTACGAGAAGGGAAGTAGCCAGGAAATCGTATAGGTTATCCGCCGGGCTTACCTTATAAGTTCTGATAGGTAAGTCGATCTACAGCCCGTTTAACTGGAGATAGTTATTGTAATTATTACCTGTTTGCGGTATTTTCTCATATGCGATAGTGAAAGTGATGATAACTTAGCAGTAGAATAACATACATTGTAAGTTTGTTGTATGAACATCTTCTTATCAACCTATCTCTGTCCATTGTTGAACATATGACTCGCCTCATAGCGCCAGATATCCCGGTCCTCCGCTTCCTTTCGCAAGTCGTCGGTCCATCGGGCCGGAGGGCGTCCTACGCTACGTTTGCCGAGATGCGGTCTCCACTCCAGAACTCGTCTGCTCCAACGGCCCGAGGTTCTGCGACATACGTGACCAGCCCACTGCCACTTCAACTTGCTGATCCGGCGGGCTATGTCGGGAACTTTATAAACATCATCATCATCAGCTCATTAAACGTCCCCACCGAGGGGCACGAGCCTACCCGTATAGAGGGATTAGGCCTTAGTCGTCCAAGCGGGCCCAGTGCGGATTGGTCGACTTCACACACAATCTTCGAATCTCTTCGTCGGATAACGTACATATATTTTTCGAAAATTCGAAAACACATTGGTACGTGTCGGGATTTGAACCTCAGCCCTCCCGGTAGAAAGGCGACAGTCCACACCATTGGGCCACCGACGCTCACTTTATGTTTATTTTATAAACATATTGTGTATAAATTTTATATTAAGTTAGCTAGATGTGTCAAGGCTTTTCCTATTTGTCGACGTGAAACGAAAATTCGATACCTAATTCATCATCATCATCAGCCTATAACTTCCTTCTTGAAAACCAGGCCTTCCCACACAGCAAGGTCATGGGGGAATACTAAATTATCTAGAATCTAGATAGCAACGAAAAAAATAAGAAAATAAAAAATAATAATAATAATTGTATTCACTGCTGCCATTAACAAACTGGTTGAAAATGTAATAATTACTGTCTGCGTAATTAAAAATCATGTCCAAAAAATAAGAAGCTTAAAATATGTTAAAATACCAGCACTTATTAGAGCAGGTTAAAATTCCGCCACGTACCAATGTGTTTTCTTGGACGACTAAGGCCTATACACCCTTTATGGGTAGGCTCGTGCCTCTTGGTGGTGGAGTTTAATGGGATGATGATGATGATGATGACCCGCATTTATTAAAGAAAGCTAAGAGAGGGTTGTGGTCTAACATAACACGCATCATCAATGTTGATAAGCCTTCTGTACAAACACATATTATTCTATACAAGCGTTTGGAGATGAGATGTAGAGCAAGGTTAGCGCAATTATAAGCCGATTGTGTCCGGAGACCACTGTGGTGTTGTTTATGAGAGGTAGCGGAAAATTTATAAATGTAATTTATAATTTTTATTGTAATACGCATTAGAAGCTGTAATGCTCTAATGCGAACTACATCATGGATTTAACGGATATTTGTCGTATGATTCCATTCCGGATAAAAAATCACGATATAGAAATTGATATTTCAACAGTACCTTCTTAGAACATTAACAATAATGAGCTTATGCCCTCAAATACCCTCATGATATGTGGCACAAATATTTTAAAAGCATTTCAACTCACATAATTCGAAAATATAACCCACACTTTGTATGTAATCAAAGTATCCAATATTTCAAATCTAATTCACTTCGATAAGTTTTGTTAACTAATCGTATTACTACAAAAACATAATTGACTTATTAAATAATCAATCAAATCATTCTGGTAATATATTGGAGTAAAACCATTTCACTGTACGTCAGAACCCTAACTTCTTCGGTATAATACTGCGACTTATTTTTTTTACGTCACAAGCAATCAACTGTCTTGGAGACCGTTCTTCAAAATAACTGTTACAGTTGCTAATCTACTATTATTATAAAGGAAAAAGTTTGTGAGTGTGTATGTTTGTTACGAGTAATTTTTCACATCTAAAAGGCTGAAGCGATTTTCATAGATTTGATATGGAGAAAGCAGGCGCCCCGGATTAACACATAAGGGGTTGTCCATTAATCACGTGAGGCTTGAAGGGGGGGAGGGGTTTAATAAAAATCACGAAAATAACACAAGGGGAGGGGGGGTGTAGTAAGATACTCGTGTATTATTTTTCGTCAAACGCGCGATTTTAAACAAATAAGCGCACTGCGTGTAGTGTTACCTTGACTCGCCAATAGCCAACTAGTACAATACATGTTTTTCCTATGATTACACTCTTCGCTTATTATTATTGTTATGGCAATAAAAAAAACTTGCAACCTGGTGTAGACATTTTATTATGGTCCTAATTTCAGAATAAAATAAGATTATAGATATACCTGTATAAATATAATATTCAGAATTTTTAAGATTCTTTGTAGGTCTAAAAATACACGTGATGTTGAGAAGGGGAGGGGGGGTGGTCGTATACCTCACTACGTATCACCATGGGGAGGGAGGGGGGTTAAAAATACTAAAAAAGATCACGTGATTAATGGACGGCCCCTAAACGTTTTACTATGGGAAAATATTTTAAACCTATCGCGGGTAATACTGCGAGGCAAATCATCTATTACATATAAATAAGGTTGGAGTGTCTGTTTGTAATATTGAAATATTTTTTTTTTCTTCATGCATATTAATATTTATACGGTACATATGCCAAAATAACAATTTTTAAAATTTTTGTCTGTCTGTTTGTTCCGGGTAATCTCTGTAACGGCTGAACGGATTTTGGCGGGACTTTTTTTGGCAGGTAGTTAATGTAATAAGGAAAACATAGGCTACTTTTATTTTAGACAATACTCTTTATTTTGGAAAAATAAAGCAATGTTTTAGCGCGCGTTGCTTGACATAACGAAGCTATTTTAAGTTATGTTTTATTGCGGGAGAATATCATATAACACGGGTAATACCGCGGAGAACAGCTACTTTCAATAATAAAAGACCAAGAAAAAATTTTACTAACAAAAAATGGATCATAGCTATCTGAAACAAATAAATAAAATCTGTAATTGTTAGCAATAAAAATAACTAACCGCTCGCAGTTCATCACTTGTGCCACACTCATATTAAAAGTTACAATAAACGTTTGTTTATTGTTTTATTACATGTATCGTGGGCGATGCTTTTGACAGAGGAAAGCAAGGTCCACAGAATGTACGATCGACGGATTCGGCCTACGATAAGGCAGTCCAAGATTATGTTTCGGAGTGAAACCTTGGAAGTTGAAATAGAAAAAACAAAGTTTACATCATGTTATGGAATGATTCATCATTGTAACGACCCCTGCATGGCCAATTTTTTTTTGTTACGTAGGTGAACGGACGGTCCGGACGCTCACCTGACGGTAAGTGATACGCCTGACCATGACAGAGCGGCATTCAAGGAAATGAACAACTGATAGACAGTCATTATTCTCCATCAATGCCGCACTGCGCTCATCACCGGTCCACGCGTGCCCAGTGTGGATTGGCCGACTTCACGCACAACCTTTGAATCTCTTAGTATACCTACTGCGCAGGTTTCCTCACGATAATTTTCTTCGCCGTAAAACGTTAGATAAACGTAGGTACATGTAACTTTGAAAATACATAACCATGAATGGATTTGAACCTTTAAATCGGAAGTTAACAATCCACACACAGACATCAGAATATACATTAGACTGGACAAGCCGCCAAGTTTATAGCAGTCCCAGTGTCGCAATTTCTTCGGTTCTTACCTGTGAAAAGTTATTTATATTTCTTGGTAAATTTACTGATTCATTGCGATCTGATGGTATGTTACAATTGTACAGAACGGCATTTTGGAAAAAAAACGGTAATTTCTTCTACATAAACGGTTCTAGCTCTTCTGGTGGCCCACTACGCATGGGCGTGCTCAGGGTTCTGTATTGGGTCCTTTACTGTTTTTCTTTTATACATAAATGACCTTCTTCCATTGTCAAAACTTTCTGACATTAGTACTATTTGCAGATGATACATCATTGCTTTTAACGTTAATAGAAAAAAAAGAAACATTTGACGATGTAAATGGTCTATCTCACAAGTAATGCATTGTTTACAGTTAATAATTTATTGCTTAACACTAAAAAAACTAATTGTATAAATTCTCATTACCTAATGTGAGGCAGGTCATCACAGTATTAATTTGAATGACGAATGCTTAAAAATTGTTGATAGTACAGTATTTCTAGGAATTTACTATAGATTCAAAAACTCCAGTGGGGACCTCATATTGAAGCTTTGGCAGGTAGACTTAGCTCGCAGCGTATGCAGTTATGAAAATAATGCTCTTAACAGATATTGATACAGCAAGATTGGTTTATTTTAGTTATTTTCATAGTATAATGTCATATGTCTTCTGTTGTGGGGCTCAGCTGCTGATATTAACACTATATTTGTACTTCAAAAAAGAGCCATCCGAGCCATTTATAACCTTAGACCACGTGATTCACTTCGGGAAGTATTTAAAAAAATCGATATTTTAACAGTAGCGTCTCAATACATTTACCATAATCTAGTTTATGTCCACAAAAATCTTCATTTGTTTGAAAAAAATTGTGACGTACATAACTTTAATACTAGGAACAAAAACAAACTTGCTGTCCCAAATCTTAGACTAAGTAAAGTAGGAAAATCATTTGTTGGAAGAGGCATAACATTCTTTAATAAAATACCACAAAATCTTGCCGAATTGCCTTTTCACCAGTTTAAATTAAAGATTAAAAAAACCCTCATGAAAAAAGGTTACTATACAATAGAAGAATATTTATCGGATAAAGATGTGTGGTCTTGCACTTAGTGTTCCAGTTACAAAATCTTTGTAATAAATTATTGTAAATCTATGTGTAGGTAAATGACAAAACTGTAACCACTGATATAAAAAGATTAAAAGAGTAACTCGAGTTTCTTGCCGGCTCTTCTCGAAGATCCTACTTATTCCGAACCGGTGGTAGAGTCACAAAAAATATGATAATAATAACAATTGACGATTCAAAAGTATCTGTAACAGATTTATTTGAATAAAGATTTTTTTCTTTCTTTCTTTCTTTCTTATATTCGTGCGTCTTGACTCGTCTCACAGAGCGTAAACTGGTAGCCAGTGTATGCTCGTTGAGCTTACAGTGGTCGCACTTTAAACGCGGCTTGCCCCATCTCCTGGATTGGGAAATCTGTGATCCACACCATTGAGCCACCGACGCTCTTAAAGCAAAATGCAATATTATGATTTCTTGATAAAATAAATGTGTCATTAAATACAAAAACAAGTCACAAAGAAATACAAAAGCTAGATCACAAAGCAATCTGTGCATAACCACGGAAAATCCCTTTCACTGCGAGCTCCGAAACGGCCAAAGATTACCATGGGACCCATGTTATTTAATACCAATTGTTTTCTTTTACCTTGCTTTTAAACTGGATATAAGAATTCAAAGGAAATGACGCAAACAATGTCGCTCTTATCAGTGTTGCCACCTTAGCCCTTTTGTGGCTAGATCTAGCACTTTTCAGCGAATCTACCTCTTTTGCACTGTCTTGAAAATATTACCAAAATATGAAGTTTTCGACATGCTTACACGTACTCTTTTATTTCATCGGTCGTGACGACGTTTTTTTGAAGGTATTTTTTTTTTATAACATAGGGAGGCAAACGAGCATGCGGTTCACCTGATGGAAAGTGTCACCGCCACCCATGGACATTTGCAACAGCTGAGGTCGCAGGGATGCGCTGCCGGCCCTTTATATAAGAAAACGCTCTCTTTTTGAAAGATGCCAGGTCATATCGTTCCGGAAACGTTTCCGATGGCAACTGATTCCACAAATTAATCGTACGCGGCAGAAAATGTCTATCAAAACGAACTGTAGAAGATCTCCAAGTATCCAGATGGTGTGGGTGAAATCTGGAATTCTGCCTCGAAGTACGTGAGTGGAATTCAGCCGCAGGAACAAGCCCAAATAACTCGTCAGAACACTCCCCATGATATATGCGGTAGAGGATACAGAGCGAAGCCACATCTCTTCGCAAACCCAAAGGATCAAGCCGATCGGAAAGATCCTGATCATTGATAATTCTAGCCGCTCTTCTCTGAATGCGGTCAAGTGGAAGAAGCTGGTACTGGGGTGCCCCCGCCCACAGGTGAGAGCAATATTCCATGTGCGGCCGAACAGGTCTAAAGAAATCGACATCGTGACATGATTATTTTAGCATTTTTAGAAAAGATAGTCTTTTGGTGCTCAACCTAGGCCTATCAAGCCTTTTTTAACTTCTCAGTAAGCCCTATTTCTAAAGCAAAGGTTAACTGGCTCTTAATTTTTAGGTGGATTAGGGCGAAAATTATTACAGTGTTGCCGAAATATCGATAGGTTGATTATATCGACTTTTTGGCTATATCGGTAGCGTCGGTGGCTCATTGTTGTGGACTGTTGCCTGCCGATCTGGAGGGTGCAGGTTCAAATCCCACCACGTACCAATGTGTATTCGAATTTTCGAAATTATATATATCCGACGCTCTTACGGTGAAGGAAAAGGACGACTAAGGCTATACACCCTTTACAGTAGGCTCGTGCCCCGCGGTGGGGACTTCAATGAGCTGATGACTATATCGATAGGCCTACCGATATTGTCAATACTATAATTTGTTATTGCAGCAATATCGTCACAATAGATACTATCAAATCAAACCAAAACTCTTAATTTGCCAGAACACACATATACAGTTGGTCAGCTTTTATAAAAGGTACAATATTCCAAAGAGTTTGAATCTTGGCAGTATTCTGCTTTTAAACAAACATTCAAATATAATATAATCATAAATTCATTCCAGGTGTGTTTCAGGTATTATTACAGTTCTAAACTATTCATTTTTTTATGTTATAAGTGTACAGGACGGTCTGGAAGCTCACCTGATGGTTAGTGATACGCCTAACCATAACAGAGCGGCATTGAAGAAGACCAACAACTGATGGACAGTTATTATCACAGACATCCAAATATACAATTAGACTGGACAAGCCGCCAAGTTTATAGGCAGTCCCAGTGTCGCAATTTATTTTCGGTTCTTACCTGTGAAAAGTTATTATATTTCTTGGTAAATTTACTGATTCATTGTGATGATGGCATGTTACAATTGCACAGGATGGCATTTTGAAAAAAAACGGTAATTTCTTCTAATATTCATGCGTCTTGACTCGTCTCACAGAGCGTAAACTGGCAGCCAGTGTATGCTAGTTGAGCTTACATTTGTCGCACTTTAAACGCGGCTTGCCCCATCTCCTGTATTGGGAAATCTGTGGTTATTATCCTCCATCAATGCCGCACTGCGCCCGTCACCCGAGACAACAGATGTTAGTTCTAGTGCTCTTATACCCGATAATTTCACTAGCTACATTGCTCTCATACCCAAACCCAAAAGTGCACTCCTATTTCACGGGACAATATCTGACTACCTAGACTTAGTACTGAGTCTACCACCTAGTAAGACAGATATTACACTATCGATAGTTTTTTATATAAGCTTCGAAAGTATCGATACTATTAATACAATTTCTGGATCGAAAGTATATACGCTTACCTTCGGGGCTATCGGTAATATTACTATTGTTTTGCCCAAGTGTCGATTCTTTATCGATAGTAGACTATGGCACAGCAACACTACGCTATTTCATTGGCTACCCACAGCATACATCACATGTGATATCGCTACATCATGGGAATAAAAAAGGTTTCCTAAACGTTGAAGAGTTAAATCTTAATCTATAGTCTTCCGCGTATGTGCCTGCGAGCAATTATGTGAAAACTTGTAATTAAATCGTCAGGCAATGTGTTTCCATTGTTTCTAAGACTAGTGAGTACTGTGCGCCGTTAGACTTCATTATATGTAACATGACTGACGATGATTATACTTTACCTAAACCTACAAATCAAAAACAAAAATACAAATCTATTCATCTCAAATAATAACAAACAATAATAACAAAAAAGCAAAAATTTGTAACTATACAGTCACAGAAAAATAGAAGATATAAAACAAGAAAAATAGATATGGGCCAGTGTTGCCACCTTAGCCCTTTTGTAGCTAGATCTAGCACTTTTTAGTATAGGTGAACGCCTTTTTAACAATTTAGCCTGAAAAGAGCAATCTAGCTCTTTTTCACTGTCTTGAAAATGTTAGCAAATATGAAGTTTTCGACCATGCTAACAAGTTACTTTTTTGCTATTACATTGGACATGATGATTTTTTAGACGAGCTAAAAAAACGACTTCACGGCTTTTTTAGGCCAGCAAATCTTTTGACGCTCAATCTAGCCTTTTCTAGCCCTTTTTGACGTCCCAAAAAGCTCCTTTTCTAAAACTCAGGCTGGCAACACTGATATGGGCAAAGGGTCCCGCTGTAGCATAAGCTGCTACTCCGCCGTGCGCTGCAGCAACACTTCTCTCTTCAACATATTGCAGTCCACTCCTGGACATAGGTCTACCTCATTTTGCGCCAGATATCCCGGTCCTCCGATTTCCTCATCCATCGAGTGATCTTTCGCAAGTCGTAAAATTTAGACCTTGGGTCATGATGAGTTTGAATCTCACGGGGAGAACACATAATGAAAGGCTCTTTATATAATTATATCCTCCTCCCCAATGATATCATCATAAGCTCATTAAACGTCACCATTGAGGGGCACGAGCCTACCTGTAAAGGTTGTATAGGTATAGGTCTTAATCGTCGCGTCGCGTCGCGGGCCCAGTGTGGATTGGCTGACTTCACGCACAACCTTTGAATCTCTTCGCAGGCATGCGCAGGTTTCCTCACGATGTTTTCCTTCACCGTAAGAGCGTCGTCGTCTCCAATGATAAAATAAATTATAATTGCTCCTCCCCAAACGCGAATAATGAATTATCGGGGAGTAAGGTGTCCGTTTATTGCCATTTAGCTACGGAACCCTAAAAACCGTGTCGTATTCAACAACGGGCATAGTTTAAGATGCAAATCGCGACTTGCATAAAGTGGCCTACTTGAGTACAATCCTATTTCGAACTATCTCTTATCTCTGGATCATTACGCACGGCGCCATTTTGAAGTCTAGATTGTGTGTAGCAAAATTTGGCTTTTCCTGTTCAAAACAATTAGCATTTAAAAAAATAACACACTTTTATAGTGACTCACGAGGATTCAACATCATCATTAGCCTTTAACGATCCACTTTAAACGATCAATGATGACGCAGCCGACCCTACAAACCCGATTTGAAAAAGGTCGGTGCCTGTCGCCTGCTGGTGGTGGAGGCTGAATTAAGAAAGCGATGCGCCTTCGCTTTCTTGATCTTAATCTGAATGTGGGAAACCAATGTCCAATTGTTGACTGCGATAGCTCGAATACAATATTATTTATTTACTATCTCCTAAGTTAGTAGGTACCACAGATTTAAGAATATCTTAAATTTAGGTACTTGGGAAAAAAATCCAATATTTATATCTGCACTAGCGACATCTATTATCGAGTAGAATACTTGACACGTGTCGATGATTTGGCGGCTCCTTTGACATAAGCGAAAGGGTCGGCATTTCCTTTGACTTAGGAGTAGCTTCACTTTGCAAATAAGTTTTTTCTTTTATACTACTAATTGAAAAGTTTGTTTCTTGCCATTTATATGTATTTAAACATCTGGTCATAAGTAATACTATTTTTCAACGACATAGCTTTGTTTTCGTAACTATATTTGAATAATTTCTAAGTTGGCCAGTGGAGTGATACTCGATTGTATGAAAACTTAGGTTTTTCTTTAAATGAATCTAATTAACAAAACATCTAAATGAATACACAAACGAGCGAAATCCTTCAACAAGAATGTATATTTTGCACACGAATCGAATGCAGACCTCACATACGTCAACCACTAAGTCATCGAGTACTGCGGCATCCTTTGACAATGCCGAAGAGTCAATGGTGACAAATTTTTGAATTTAGTCTTCAAGTAAACTTCGAAAGTGATACTAGTGTTTTTAATAGGAATTGGTAATTAGGAAAAGTAATACACTTGTGTCGAATATTATCTGAAGCAAGTAAGTTTATTATTTCTGAAATTAAATACTAACTACGGACCTAACTTTAAAAACTATTTTTTTAAACACAATATGATTAGACAATTGTACATGAATTTTATAAGCTTTTATTTAATATGCCCCTAGTACCTACTTATTAACATTAAAGAATAAACAGATTTTGAAATCAAACTCGAGGACAAAGTTCTAATATCATGATTAATGTTTTTTTTTGTATTTCAAACATTAAATATGTTAAAAAATTATTAATTATTTTATAATTTCGTTTATTCTGTTATACATTCATAAATTAATTTGTTTTTGTTATTTTAAAAAATATAAGTGTTACAATGTTAAATTACGTCTCATCCCGTTTCCGACAAACCAGACATTTTCTTTTTTGACAATTACTTTGTAAACACACATGAAACACGCACTTGTTGAATTTATTTTTTTTTACCTTAAATAATGAGCTAACAATACTATTTCAGGTGCAAAATGTTTCCGACGAAGAATATGCTAGATTACATGACTGAAATGAACAGATTGTTCCCTAAAGCAACCGAAAATGGTAAGTGTGAAAGCTTAACTTATTTTAGTTCCTTGTGTTGTTTAAACACATTTGATATATAACACAATTGTAATATCTAACGTATTGTTGTCTTAAATTTCAGATAACCAAACTTTCATTCGAACTCAATCCATCTTATTTGCAGTCTGCATTTAGCAACTCTCCATTGGCAAATAGATCGTCAAGTTCAGCCGATTCCACTTCCCCCGAATCTTTTCCAGATTTGTCAGGAGTCCCTTACAGACCTAGGTACAGGCCTCCCACGCCTGACTGCCATTTAATCAACGATACTCCTTTCCCTGCAAGACGGCAACGGCCAATTATGGGGCGCAATATCATGAATACTGATCGACCTTTCGAACCAAGAATGCCTGAGACCCCATACAAGTGCACTAATAAACAGGAAGACTTTGAAATGAGGTCTTACTGGCACAGAGATCTTCCACAAACACCACCTTCCATTTCTCCAACTACACCAACAAAATCTGAAAACTTTTATGGACAAAGGTTTAACAATCAGGTATATGAACTATTCCCAAGTGAGAGTAAAAGCTATGAATTTAGAACACCTGTGAAGATGTCCTTTAGTCAATCCTCTGACATAGCTAGTCACTTGAGTCTATCCCCCAATTCAGCGATGAGTGTGTCTAATTCACCAATAACCCAACATTTCACATGTCCACCACAACCATTCAAAAAAAATTACCCCCTGCAACCTTCAAGAGCTAACAGTGATGCTATTTCTGGGAAATTTTGCTCTTTCTGCCGCAAAAATGGGGAGACTCCTCTGGTATATATGACCCATACAGTGAGAGAGAGAATTGGCAATATGAGTATTGTCTCCTGCCCAATTCTGAGGTCACATGTATGTTCTACATGCCAAGCAACTGGAGATAATGCCCACACTATGTAAGTGAAACTATGATATCTATTCATATAAAACTTAGTAATATAATTTTGGAATGTGCAAATCTTAAGTTCACACTGTTTTGCTAGGAAAATTCTTCATAAAAATAATTTATCATATTAAACATGCAAATACAATATAAGTTTATTATTTTCAAAGAGTTCATCTCAAGATAATCTCTCATGAGGAAAATAATTAAATTATTGTTCTAGTAATTTATCAGTTTGAAAGTTGTTTGTAATTTAAAAAATTTAGTAATATCAATTAAAAAGTTAAATTTCTTACTAAAGGAATGAAATCATTAGTGAATTTAATTATGAATGGTTGAATGCCCATCGTTTTCTTACAAGCTTATGCCACTTCATACATTAAAAAAACAATACCTTAATCTTTTTTTATATATTTTCAGTACTTACTGTCCAGTACTTCGCAGCAACAACAATGGGCTTCCATTGCAGTCTACAACAATTACTCTGAAAAATTCCAGGCTAAAGAGTAATGGCAGGAAGAGGTACTAAAACATTCTTCATGAACTATAAATATGTTCATGTACATATATTTTTGTACCTAACTTTACATGAAACTCAATGAATATGAATGAACATACTTTTTACTTTCCTGTATAATTTTTTTTAATTACTATACAGCCTAATTCTTGCTTGGATTACAAATCTATTAAAAATATTATGCAGTTCTGGACAGTATTACATTTGCATTTGAATTATGTAATAATACTCCTTTAATACTAAAGTACACCCAATCATACATGGTAGTTCTTATAGAATGATTTATTATTTTAATAAGTTTCTATTGATCTCTCTTGCCATAGATTTTGAACCCACTTTATGATAAATAGTTTTAAATCTTATCAAAAATGTATCTTGACAAAAATTGCATGATTTTAATTTTCTCTCGATTTTTTTATTTGTATTACTCTTTTATTTTGAAAATGATACTAATACATCATGCGATTTTGTATTTACAATTTTAATTTATAATTGTCAATATCAGACTTGTGAAACGTAATCTTTTTATATTGATTTTCAAACAAAATCATGTAACCTTACCATTATTAATGTAATTAAGTTTAATTAACAGCTGTTTAATTATTTTCATGCCTAATTGCTAACATCTGACTAAACCAAGAATTATTTTTATCATGTCCACATTTATTTATTTATTTAATTTGGTACGCAGACAAATTACAATCTTTTAGTTCCAAAGAAATTAACAAAATAAATGCACTAGATGGTAATCCATAAATAGCATACACAGCATGCTCCAAATAATAATCTGACATTTACACACATGTTAAAAAGAGTTCATCAAAATAATACTTAAAATTATGTAGTAATATGGGTTACACGGGGTTGAGGACATATGATATATATATGATATGACATTTTAAAACTTTTTAGATTAAGTTTGGTCTATCTTTGTTACTTTTATTTGTTTGTATTCTGACTCCAATATTTATAGGATTGGTAGGACACTAAAAATATTTTTAAACATTTTATCTAGCTATAAGTACATGGACAATTGTTTTATATTATTTTTATGTTCTGACATTTATATGACTACTGACTGACTTTTTTATTCAATGCTTACAAAATCATGTTAAAATAATAATGTTTAAATATTCAATGGTTTAATTGAAATGACACAATTGATCTATGATAAAAGTTTTATTTCATTTTAAAATTTGATATTGACTGAGTGTCAGTTTTATACTTCAAAAAAATGTTAATTTAGTTTTTACAATTTTTGATCATAATTGTTTTACACACATTGACAACTTTTCTATCAATCGAAAACGGACCCTAGTTATTTAATATTATGACACCTATTAGAAAGTTATCATTACATTATAATATTCATGACTATTAAAATTAATCTTATCTTGATTGCCAAGATAATATTTTGACATTTCAAATTCTTAACAATTGACAAAAGTAGGTGCCTACTAAATAATGCTTCCAGACTAAAATGTAAAAATATTCAATGTAAATTTATATTTTTAAACAAATCTCATCATGACTACTATTAGGAATACAACAATTTTCTCAAGATTTTATCTCTATGACCTATAATGTTTTGATTGCATGTCACTTTGTAAGCTATGTTCTAGGTTTATCATAAATGTCCATGATTATTTGCTAGGTTTACCATAATGCATAGTTTGCTATGCATTTTCATTTGTATATAAATTCATTAACGATTTTTGTAACGATTTACTTCTATTGTTTACTATTAGTTATATAAGAAAATGTGTTTGACTTTGATACATAAATAATTATTAGCTACAGTTGCGAGTAACGTATTTTTTAATCACAATAATATATTGTGATAAGTATGGTTTGGTTACAAATACACAACTATTATTTTTTTGTATCTTGATTATATTGTATTAAGGAAGTTGATTTAATATATTACATTACAATTTAACATAACATTTTCCTATCTGGTATTTTGTATGTATAACAGTACCTATTGCTGTACAAAATATCCTTATATAGCCAGCATACATGCATAATTTCTAAAAAAAAGTTTCAGTAGTGAATTCTGTTTGCCAATGAATTTTTTGTAATTATTTTGTCTACTATGAATTCAATATGAGTTGTCTACCTATGGGTACAACCAGAATTGCGAGCATACTAACAAGTATCTGCCTAATTGTTTTATGAATTTCTTGAGTGAAATGTTGTCTACCTAGTGTACAACTACTGTTTAGAAATAAGGTTGATTTTTGACAAATTTAATCAAGGTAAAGAAATTTTTTATTTTAATTTCAAATTCGTCTAAAAGACGGCAAATGCGTTTATGTACACTTGTCTGTACAGCTACATGATTTGTAGCAATTTATTTTTACTTATTTGAATAAAAATGTAATAATTTAAAGACTCATGTTTTTATTTAACTCCTAAATTGCAATTTTTGCGAACTAAAAAACCGCCTAGCATAATAGCCAACGCAGATAGCCTTTTCTCCGCGGCAGAGAAAAAAACCACTCCGTGAATAAAATTTCGCTAATTTACCGCGCGGAATCAAACCACACGGTGGTGTGTGCGACCATTTGTTGCAAGGATATGTAGAGAAGTGCACTCTATTTTTACGCTTTTAACTAGTTTAGGGTCGGTATTGTTAGGCCGTGTAGATTCAGAAGCTTGGCTCTACATCAAAGAGTCTCTACATGAGAGAAAATAAATCCAACATCTTTCAGGAATACAATGACCATCATTCGTCAAATCAAAATGAGAGGTGTAGTATTTGCTAGTGATGTTGATGTCAAACCCTTTTCAATCTAAAAGTTAAAGGAATAGATGGTTTCTTCCCGGTCATTCTCACCCTTTTGTCCCCAATATGGATTAGTCGGAAAAATCGTTCCAATAGGTACGAGTAGGAAAAATACGTTCCAATAGGGACGAGTGAGAAAAAACGTTCCGAGGAGGATTGGAACGTGGACAGACGAATGTATCAGCTTCGAATGTTATCTCCGTTTACTCCCGATCATCCCTATTGAGGAACTCAAGTAGCTATAAGATTTTGGCAAGCATTCATATATATAGATTAATAATTAGAAATGAGAAATTGTTAACCGATCGTAATCACTGACAGTGGCAAGACGTGTGAGGAAGCTAATAGAAAATGGGTCGAGCGTAGTATGCTATATTTAGTTATTCATGGTCATCGTAGCAAATGATGTTTTTAGTTTGTGAAAATCATTCAATCGGTTACGTTGTTTCTTTACTTTTACAAACAAAGGAAGTTACAATGCTGGCCTACGATTGGCCCGTCGATACGGTTAATTTACCGGTAATGCGGGTTGTGAGTCCTAGAAATGTAGTAATGTGTGGAATTTACGGCATGTGAGTAATTTTACGTTTTTCATAGTATAGCATCATTAGAATTGGGTATTTATTACAATTATTAAAAAAAAAGTATTTCCAAACATTATCTTTTTCCAAGAAACTTGTTTGTTTTACTTGCAAACTTGTGTAACACGTGTAATTTTAAATTTACCCGCCTTTATTAAAGTATGCCTTAGGTTTAAATTACTAAGTTAATATTATATAGGTATTATAATATTATATAGGTACGCACAAATTAAGATAACTACTATATAATCTTGTATATTTTTGAAAACACATTGGTACGTGTCGGGATTTGAACCTCGGCCCTCCCGGAAGAAAGGCGTCAGTCCACACCATTCAGCCACCGACGCTCTAATCTAAAAAAAAATCTTGTATTACTACTACAAAATTATTTAAATATGCTTTGATATTTTATGTTGTCGTCACATAGTTAAATAAATTGTAACTGACTTCGTAAACTAACCAACTGATAACTGTCAAAGTCAATGTCATTCAATGTCAACATCCAGTTTGAAAATCAAATCCAAAACAATTTTCCACATTTTCCAAATTTCCTTTTAAAAGTTTGTTTAGATCTAAATTTAAATTAAAAATGAGTAAATCGAAAACTTCAATACCCGGTGGGAGTGTAACAGAAGTTATAGATGAAGACCGTAGTACAAAACCGGAGTTTATATACGGTGGGCCTTTTATAAAGCAAGAAAACCAAGTCCTTTCCTAGATACCGCTACACCAATAAATCTGCAGCTTCAGGGAAGTTTTAAAAAGTATGTTTTCTTTTTTTAGGAATACAATCTTTTTTAGAATATTACTTTTAAATTTCTTAGACTAAGCTAAATTAATATATTTTCTATAAGAATTCAGAACTTCACTGTACCTTAATAAATGTGGGAAGTAAAAAACATTAGGGTTGTGTTAAATCTAAGTTAAATATTTGAGTAATTCCAGGCACCATTTAATTTACAATAATTCAAATTTATTATTAAACTTACATTCAATGATGAAGAATTGTGAATGATAGAAAATATTGTTTCACTGGTTTTAATTCAATTGAAACTATTATTATATGGCAATGATAAGCAAATCTCGTTGAACCAAGTTAAAATCAAACAAGATCAAAATATCTGTATTGAATTTAGATCTTGGTATGTTAAGATTGATATGTTAATATTAACTGATTTCCTAGTTTCTCTTTTTTATACTTGTACAAGGTTTTAGATGTGAACAAAATAAAAAATCTTTCTTTCTTTCAAATGAAGCTACTGCTGGTTCAGACTATAGGAAGTCAATCGGCTCGTCTTTAGTATCATTACGGTCGGCTAGGAGCTTCATTTTTTTTGGTAATTTATCTTGATATAAAATGTAATCCTGTGAAGTTTTAATCTGCGGAAACTAATACTTTTCAAGAAAAAAATTCTTAAAGTTTACGAAAAACGGGAGTTGTTAGGTTATTTTTACGCCATACTGAGTAATTTTGACGTTTCCTAGCACCTGACCAAATTTTATTTAGCAAATAAATATTGTTAATGTAGCTATTCTCTTTCAATTTTTTTAATTATTAATAAAATTACATCTACTGAGTCATGGTCCGTACTCTTTTTAAGTTAAGATTATTTTGTAATTTAATTATTATGATATTATGTTAGTGCTCCCGCATGGGCAAAAGAATTGGTTAAAGGAGGAATGGGAATAACAGTCAGATTAAAATAACAAATATTTACATTAGGTAAAGTAGGGGGTGAATAATATAAAATAAAGGGATAAATAACATCATAAATACTGTTCTCTCTCTGTTTTATATTATATAATAATAGTAGCAATAACTCTTACATTATTTAAGTCTTACTCTTCATTATTACAATTAAAACTTAAAATTGATACATTTAGCGATGTCCATGTGGCCACCACCAATGCACTTCTTTAAGGTGCAGATGCTGAGTAGATGACCAGGGGTGGGCCTCTTTTGGCTTTGTCTCCGATGCAATGAGTTTGTTTAGGATTGCATCATCCCCCCTCTTAATAGCCATCATCATGTTATACTCTAGGATTTGTGCATTCGTGGCTCTTTCAGCCCTTTGAATTAGACGAGCCGAAGCGTTGTCGGTGTAATATACACACGATTTAGTGTGTCTAGAAAGAGCGACGACTGCGTGTGGGACACTGTGGAGGATTTGGGATTGTTTTGGGATTGTACAAACAATAACCACCGATTCGTATGTTAGTCCCTGTGACTCATGGATTCTGAGGGTGCGCGAATCCGTGCACGACCCGTACCCCTGACTGATAAGTAGAGCTTTTTCAGCCTGGGTATGTATGAGATACAGAGTTTTCTCTGTATTCGGGATTCACGCTTCTGTGTACCTCTTGAGCGACAGGGAGCAAGGGTGGGTGTTACCTGAATATATCCCTCTGTATATTTTGCTCAGTGCGTATGCTACGTCCTGGGGGTTCCTGTACGTACAAAGAAGGTTCTCTTTCAATTATCCATGTAACTTTAAAAAATAGGCTAAGTAGCATTTTGCGGCTTTAATATAGAAAAACAAAAGATTTAATTTTTTTTTAATTTCACATGAACAAAACGTAATCCGCCATGTGCTAATATAATAATTCAAGAAGAATATTAACAAAGCTACAGAGTATAGTTATCACAAGGTTTGGTTAGGTTAGAACTGTGGCCAAATACGCGCGAGCCGAGCGAGCGCAGCGAGTGTGCCACGGCAGCAGCCGGCGAAGCGCCAGAAGCAATGTTTTTTATATAAATTTTATATTATAAAAACGAACATTTTCGTTATGAATTCTAATTTTGAACTTTTTTTAAGGGGAGAAGGGGTTATCTCAGATGCCTGCTCTCCAAATTAGGGGGACTCAACATTCTACATATTTGGGTTTAAGTGTTACTAATTTTATTTTTTCAATATTTTTTTTCTCGTAAAGGGGGGTTTCCGAAACCCCCCCTTTTGCAGGGGGCTCCCTTTTGTCCCCCCTTCACCCCCCACCTCCGAAAAAACAATTACAACACGTAATGATACTAAAGTCCTTCCAGTCAGTCCAGACGACGTCCTAATTTGGTCCTCAATAACAACCACCAATCTGTATTGGGCCCACATACTATTATTTGGCTCCATCTACTATGTGGTCTTTGACCTATGCCACTGCAGTGGGTCATTTATATGATGAGAAAGGCCAAAAACACTGAAGTGATTAATTTTTTCAAGTATCAAAATTCATTTTTGTGCCTTACTTTGGTATTTTAATGTTTTTTTATTGTATTTTGTTTGACATTCATAGTGTTTAGTAATCCTTTATTTGAAAAAAATGGATTTTGATTGATTAGTCAGGAAGTAAAAATTTTATACATTTCAATTTAAAATATAATATATTGAATATTGAACTT
>PQWD01000461.1:0-26950 GCA_019425675.1 Leucinodes orbonalis
TTATTTATTTAAAACTTCAACGGCCACTAGCTTGTGCAACCTCTGCACAGTTTCAACCCAAGCTTACGCAGGTCACCTTCACCATGTCCCGCCAGCGATATCTGGGACGATCAACTGGATACTGTCCACATTCTCTTCTCAGATATGCTTTCAGGGCTCCCCGAAGCTCCCCCATTCTGACCAAGTGGCCGAGCCATCGGAGGCGGTGGCTTTTGGGATCATTACTCCTTCAATCTCCACGTTCTTTCGAACTCTCCAGCTCCCTTCTTCCCTTTCCAGGATTTTACGGAGGATTTAGATCTTTGTCAATAATAATTACATATAAATTTTAACAAAAGTGCCGGTCCGAGCACATACGGTTTTTACATTAAAAAAATATGATTTTACTGTCAATACATAAAATAAAAAAACCGTATTAAATTTTAAAAATAAGGGGTCTGCAGCCGTAAATATTATGCTTGGAACAACTAAGAACAAGGTAAATAAAATGAAACTGCTCTTTCTTTCAAACAAGTATGTATTAACCGACGATAAAATCCTATTCGGCTCATTCATTTCAAAGAGATACCTTTGTCTTTGCAATGAAAATACCGGGTTATTTGTACAGGTATGCGACGTCTGTATAAAATGCCAAGAATGATGTTTAAGTTACGCTTAATGAGACGAAACTTGCAAATAGTTTTCCTGTTTCCTAAGATCTGCTAAATGTAATCTTCAAAGCTTAAGAAAGAGACTTAGCAGGAATATCATTCTTATCTTGTGAGCGGGATCGCCCCAGTAGCGGCTTTTTCTTTTTCACTGCATTCATAGAAGAACTGCTAGAATTAGCTTGAGACTTTGGTCTACGATGAGATTAACTTTACTCTGCATTCTTTCCAACATAATCATGGGAAGTGTTTCTGACGAGTTATTTGGGTTTGCTACTGCGACTGAATTCCACTACGGGCTTCAAGGCAGAATTTCAGATTTCACCGACACCACCTAGATGCTTGGAGGACTTCCACAGTTCGTTATGCTCGACATTTTTTGACCGTGCCTACGACTAATTAATGGAATCAGTTATCATAGGAAACGTTTTCGGAACGACATGAGTGATGCGACAGGCACATTCAACTAGGATATCCTATCTCAGATATATATATATAATATATATATATATATAATATATATAATATATATATATATATATATATATATATATATATATATTATATATATATATATATATATATATATAGATACATATAAAAATAATACCATATTTAATAGAAAATAACAAAGTTAAACATATAATTTACAAATATATTATAAAATAAATAAATTGTGAAATAATAATATGTAGACAGTTCAATGAAATTAAATAACAGAATTTAATAAATACTGACGAAGCTTGTTCTTAAAGGTGACTAGTGACTTAGCGTGTCGAATCTCAGATGGCAAACTGTTCCAAAGAAACGTAGCTCTAACAGTAAAAGATTCCTTAAAATAACCAGACTTCGTAAAAGGAGGCTTTAACACATTATCTGACTTGGACCTAAGATCTCGGCGGTGATCCATACCAAGGAACTGAAAACATTCTTTGAGATAGGGAGGGGAACGAGGATCATACAGCACCTTAAATAAAAGAATGAGAACATGCTCTTGACGACGCTGTCTTATAGGGAGCCAAGCAAGTTTATTTCTATATTCGGAGACATGATCAAACTTCCGCAAGCCAAAGATGAACCTAATGCAAAGATTTTGCAGACGCTGGAGCTTATTTAACATATCCTCATTAAGGTCTAAAAGGCAGACATCTGCATAATCAAGGATAGATAAGAGGAGAGACTGCGCAAGTTCAATCTTAGTCTTTACAGGCAACAAATTCTTCCACCTACGAAGTGATCCAGACGCAGCGAAAACCTTTCTACTAATCTCCGCTACATGTGGACACCATGAAAGGGTCGAGTCAAACATTACTCCCAAATTCTTCACAACCTCACTATAATTAATAGCCACACCATTGAAAACAAGAGGAGGGACATCAGAGAGTACAATTTTGGATATCTGTTTAGATCCACCAATAATAATTGCTTGCGATTTGTTAGGATTAACCGCCAAACCATGTGAACGACTCCAATCACAAATTATGTCCAGGTTAGCATTTATTGAGGCAACTAGATTTTGTATGCAGCTGAAGGGAGCATGCGCGTATACTTGCAGGTCATCAGCATAAAGGTGGAATTTGCAAGTAAGAAGCGGGTAAGGAAATTAATAAAAATAGAAAACAGGAATGGAGAAAGGATTCCACCCTGAGGCACGCCTGCATTTAAGTCACAGAAATCTGACATAATATCACCATCGCGAACACATTGCTGCCTTCCCAAGAGATAGCTTCGAAACCACTCAACTGCCACATCAGAAGAAACACAGACTTAAGCATTGCCAAAAGCACATCATAATCCACTGTGTTAAAGGCATTTGAGAAGTCTAGGAGCACTAACAATGTCAACTCTTGCTCAGACATAGCTCGACGTATATCGTCAGAGACCTTTACCAATGCAGTAGTAGTGCCATGCCCCGGGCGGAACCCAGACTGAAATTTACTGAGAAAGTTAAAAGAATTTACATAAAGACTGGTTTGCTGAAGAACAAGACGCTCCAGTATTTTGGAAAGGAAAGGCAAAATTGAAATGGGACGAAAATGGGAGGGTAAGGAAGGGTTAGCACACTTAGGAATAGGTATAACAATAGCTTTACGCCAGCAGCTAGGAAAGCTACCAGTATCAAGAGAGAAGTTGAAAATGTGGCAAAGAATAGGTATGAGGATATCTGAACCCATAAGGATCATCCTACGGCCAATACCATCTATGCCCTCAGCATTAGATTTAATAGCCTGAATGTTAGTCCGTACCTCAATCTCAGACACAGGTCTAAAAACAAAAGGATTGTGCAAAGGAAGAGGGGTATTTAAGAGAGAACGCAGTGTTTCTTGTTTTAGGTTAGAAGAAAGAATCGAAGGTGCTGCAAAATGCTGGTTCAGAGAAGAAATATTAAAAACATTAGAAACGGGAAAAGCACTACTTGACTTACCAATGCCAAGGGATTTCAAAAAGGACCACACTTTAGCTGGATCACCATTTGCCACAGATGAATGTATGTGACGTCGCTGGGCATCCCGACACAATCTACTACAGCGATTGCGGAGTGCTTTATACTTAGCACGATTCATATCAGTTGGATTCTGGTTGGAGTACTGATAAGGGTAGTCCTTATCACCCACCTATTAGCATTGAGCCTACGTGGTAGGTTGCGATCTAAACTTCCTTGTTACATGCTGGTTGGTGGATTGAATCTGAATTCGTTAATAACGCATTGTAATAATTATATGTAATCACATATTTTAAGCTCAACCTATCGCAGTCCATTGCTGGACATAGTTTTCCACATACTGCGCCAGATATCCCGGTCGTGTGCTGATGAGGATTTAACGATGCAACGGATGTGTCGACCAGCTCCTTTAAGTAAATGACTTTAAATCTTATTATTCACGTATTTACACACGGCGTTGTTCATTTGATATTCACAAGTGGCGTGTACACGACTAAATTGAATCGCTTTTCAATTTCTAATTTGCTTTGCATGTTTGGACTAACGAACTTATGTAGGTTTGTAAAATTTATTTACGCTGTCTGCGTATTAAAATATGCAAAAGGCAATGTTTTGAATTTAGTTTTTTAGCCTGAATGATTGCGGATGAGCCGATGGCCCTTTTTTAAAATGGTAAGTGCTGCTTCAGGATCTAAGCAACGCCCAATATCACTGCACGCACTTTAGCATTTGAGTCTCACTTAAAATAATTACACTTCGAAGTATTCAAGATACATAGCCGCCTACCTATAGCTTATAGTAATAAAATTTCTTCTTCAAGTTCTTCGGTTTACCCATATCAGCATTTCAGGTATACAAGTAAGAACACAAAAGTCCTCAACGGGTAATGAAGCTAGCAGTGCAAAGGGTTTCTCTCAGGAATAAAATCAGAAAGTAACACGTGACAAAATTGAAGTAGTAGTGGGCTAGTCGCATATGCGTATGTCGCAGAACGGCTTTCGGACCAGACGACTCTAGAGTAGAGACTGCCTTTTGGCAACCGCAGCGTAGAACGTCCGCCGGCTCAATGAATAGACGACTTGCAGAAGGTCGCCAAATAAGAAGTTAGCGTCAGAATCGCTGGTTGCCTGACCGACATGTCTACGATTTTTAGTTATTTAAGAACGAACATAATAAATATCCACGAACATTTACATAGCCTAATATAACCTCAAACTAAGTATTTAGCTTATAATATGGGTACTAAATAACAGATAAACATACTTATATACTGTTATTTTTTTTGTGAAAACTACTATTTTGTCCATAGAAACATCCAAACCGATACAAACAGACATGCTAATGCATACAAATGTTTGTTGATACTGCCCGGGGATCAAACCATGATCCTTGAACATAAACATGTTCCACCTAAACCATAGCATCATATACTTACCTAGATCCTCAAATGAAATAAAAAATACTTAAATACAACAACAGCCATAATATGGCAAACAAAAAAATAACTTCAACTTAAAAAAAAGAGTTAACAGCAGCGGTAGTATTAAAAGTAGCTTGAATGTTTAGATTTCAATTTAGCTTAATATTTTATCTGGTTAAGGTGTCGGGTGGCAGATGGATATCAACTGCAAAGAATCGGTCCTCATGGAAATCATTAGGGGAGGCCTTCGTTAAGCAGAAGACATTTTAGATTTTTAATAAAACACAAAGTTTCTTGTAAATACACTTTGTTCTAAAAATTCATAATCACTTATTATTAAAGTGTTTAATAATATATAAAAAAGACGTATAATAAGGTATCTTCTCTTGACCTATTTAAACTTGACCCTGAAACATTCATACATTTACTTTATTTGGAAGTTACAGAAGTCCAGTCAAGGCAATGTAAAGATAAAAATGTTCTGGCCGGTTATGTGGGGCTTATCCTATCTTTAAAGAGTTGAAAGGTCCATATTGCGCCCGCTCACGATAGGATGAAATTGGTCGAAGAGGATTTTCGATGGCTTGAAAGGCTTTTTAATCCTTGCACTTGGTACAGGTATAACAATATTACACATATTTATGCACAAAATATATAATACTTGTAAGTAGCTCAAAGAATTTTATTGTAAGCTGTGCCCCGCGGTGATACATGCGGTTTTAAAATATTATCCCGCAGTATGACGTAGCCTATGTGCTTATCCAGGGTGTCTGTGTGTTTATCTTAATATATCAGCTATCTGTTCCGTCAAAATAGGTCCAACCGTTTCGAAGATCTCCCGAAACAAACAGAAAAACAGACAGACAAAAAAATTAAAATTGTGTTATTTAATTATTATTTTTATTATTTAATTTTATTTTAAAATTGTCTTTATCGTGTATTTTCTGTATAAAATATATTCATATGCATGTTACATGCCTATTAAAAATGGTTATTACAAATAGAAATTTAAATAATTATTTGTAAAGGTTTATGGATTATATCCTATATGATGGAATCAATTTATTACTGCCAAATTAAAGTTACGATCTCATAAGATCGTAACTTTAATTTGGGATAAGATAAAATCTCATTTATCACCTTTTAACAATTTGCCAATAAGTGATGACCATCCGTTTGTCAAGCAGTCTTAAAAGTGTAGAGTCAAGTTTCTTTAATTTAGGTTTAACTTTAACACGTGTTAAACTTAACCCGATGAAATTAAAAAAATACGAATAAATATCATTTCCATTATAAAGTTACAATTTAAATAAAGCGAAGAAATAAAAGAAATGTACCTATTTAAAGGCGATCCTTGAAAACATTATCACAAGAATCTTGCATGTAATCAATCTAACACTTAAATAATCATTAAGTGCCTGTTAGGCCTTTTTCATTTTAAAAATTAAACCACAATTTTAAACTTCGTAGTATTTTTATAACATTCGAATATATTGTTGGTTTATTGAGTATCGCAAAGAAACCGTATTAAATAATTAGTTAAGTGAAAATAATTTAGAAGGCTAGGTAAAATCCAATTATATTTCATGAAGACGATCCTTGTTAACACACTAATAACGAGATATTATTCGAAATTTCTCAATTCTCCTTAAAGTCAGAAACGTTGAGGGATTTATTTCCTTTATTAGCGCAATATATCAAGAGCGAGTAAACTTGAGTCTTAATTAAAAGCCAGGTAAATCCGTACACGTATAGAGTGACGTAGGTATGCTCGAAAGCAAGAAGGGAGCACGAAACCTCAAAGTAAGGGGCTGCTGGAACAACTCAACTAATATCTTACGAAGCTGTGAGCATTTTGTGGGAGTTTCTTTTATTGTTAGCTTTGCAATATAATTATTATTTTATACTCCTTATCATTGGATACAGGTCAAATTAGATTTAGGTTTGTGATTGAGATTCACATAAATTTCGTTGATTAGTTTTTGTACTGTTGGTAAAATATGCAAAGAGCCTTAAAATTTCAGGTGAATCCATAATATTATTGTATTGATTTAATCATTATTATCATATTTTTTTCCATGTATTTGTTTTGTAGTGATACAATACAAAACAAATACATGGAAAAAATTATACGATGACACTGCTTCATTCATTCTGAAATCTCTTCCAGCAGGCCATAAGAGGAACCATTAGAAGGAAATTAAGTGTGAAAGGTAGACAGTGTGCACATAATTATTATACAAATAGAGGTCTAATTGGCCTTTATATAGATAAACTAGTTCTATCACATGTGCCAAAACTCGGCCAGCTTTTGTAAGGAACACAAAATATTAAGACATTTGGCGCACATCTGACAACAGAGTCAAAGATAATGTTAGAACAATTATTTAAAAATTACCTAACATAGCCTGTATTGTGAAATGGTGAAGAAACCGCACTGAACAAAAGAAAACGATCCAGATATTAAGCGTCATAGATAAATGATAATATCGATTACGATTATTATAAAACACTAAAATCAGTATACAAAAAATATTTCTCAAAACTATTTCTAAGCTGTCATTTCGGGGACACATTTTATTTCATTTTATAAATTAATGGCAGTCCGTCCAAATTTTATATACGACCATGATGGTTGCTTTATGTTATTATTTTAGTGTTCGAACGATTAACATTTGGTATCATCATCATCAGCTCATCATACGTCCCCACCGATGGGCACGAGCCTACCCGTGTAGGGTGACTAGGCCTTGGCCATCCACGCGGGCCCAGTGCGAGTTGGACGACTTCACGCACAACCTTTGAATCTCTTCGCAGGCATGCGCAGGTTTCCTCACGATGTTTTCCTTCACCGTGAGATCATCGGATAACGTACATATCATTTCGAAAATTGAAAAACACATTGTTACATGGCGGGATTTGAACCTCAGCCCTCCTGGTAGGAGGGCAACAGTCCACACCGTTGAGTAAGTTACCTTAATTTTGCTTTGACATCGTTATGTACACAACATAGAAAACACAAAATATTGAAATATTTTCGAATACAAGTTTAATCGCGGCATCAGCACTATTAGTGCAGTATTAGCTCAATAAACTAATGATGTGTACGGTGAAATTCATGAAAAAGAAAACAGCTCTCTGAAAGAAAGAAAACAGATTCAGAACCCAGAAGAAAACAGTTCTTCTGGGTTCCAACGCATGAACAACATAAGTTAAAAACACAAAAACTGCTGCATCGCGTTACTCAAACCTCGTTGAAACCACGGTTGTGATGAAAATGATGGCAAGGATGCATTGAATGCAACTGAATAAAATTAATGAACAAACAATTGTTTTTCCATAAGTACACAATTGCAATATTAGTCCAAATTCGGACTATATAATTTTTTTGGTAAATTAGATATGACATCATTGTAATCTTATTGAAATAGGAAAAATAATTATGTTTTATATAACTGGTTACTTCTATTCATTAACTATCTTTGTTTTCATAAAAAGTACATATAACTGATGTCTTATTATGCTAGGAAGGCAACACTTACTTTAAGCTGAGAATCAGAATCTATCCGAACTTGGACAGAATTGTGGCAAAAGCCTCGTAAACAAGCACAGATGTTGTTTTACCTTACCTAAGTCAAATTCAATAATTTGAATGTGAAGAACTAGATTCTTTAAAAATATCCCTCCATAAAATGGAGAGGCCTTTCAGTATAAGTCTTAGTCAAGGCTGTCTGTGACTTCGAAAAGCTCTAGAAATAATAGCAAAATTCTTTCAAGTTGAACCATTGCCATTTACGTTAGATAGGTATCTGTTATGGTATCTATTTGTGGCAGTCTTAGCATTTAGCTTACATATTATTGCCATCTGCATGTGCTTGAGGTCTTGGGTTTCAATTACGCTGAGAGAATACATAATAAGCGTCACTTAGTGAGATTATTCCATTTTGTTCTAAGAAATTGTTATTGTAGGATAGATGTCTTTATTAAGAGACTCATCAAAATACTGCCAGAATCAGTATGTTATTTAACAATTTGATAACACCTATATTTATTGTTTAACCCATTCATTTCAAGCTGATATTTGTTCTTTTAAATATTATTTTCAAAACTAAAATAAAGAGAAGAAGGTTAATAACAACCCAATGTATTCATCAATCTGAAAATACCAAAATAATATTATAAGTGCAGATGAAAAATGACTGATATATTATATTATTAATTTATTAAATTTCTAGTAAAAGTATTAAATTTGTTATTGATTTATAAGATAACCAGGAGAAATAACGAGGTAATAAAATTTCTAAAATTGTTTTGTAAGCGTGGAATAATAAATAAGGATTTTTTATTTCTCTCCATTACGTTCCAAACAATAACAATATAAATCCTTAATTGAAAAGCAACTTCAGTAAAGTAGAAATGATCACTTAACAAAACAATAAATATCCTGAACTAAACACAGCGATATCTTAATTCAACTCATGAATTTACTGAGGCTTTATTATTAAAGCCCTTTAAAATAGGTGGTGAGCAGTCCTTTTGAATATCGCAAATTGCAGTACGTAGTCTATTATTAGGGTTGTCTCAGGTACAATAACAAAAAAAAACATTATCTTAACTTTAAAGGTCGATCTAATTCATGAAAAAAAAAACAACATTTATTAATAACCACTAAATAGGAAAATTTTCACACAAATGCGTCCTACATTTAATTATGTATGTTAAGTTATAACTAAAAAAAAACTCAAACTCACCTATACGAATTTCAACTATGAAAAACATTTTATGTAACCAATTTAATAAAAATTAAAAATGAGGTCTGGTCTTTGTCACCATTTTGGCTTGGCGCCATGTCACATTTTTAAATCTAAACGATCGACAGTCATACCCATACCGCACTAGCCACTGCTTGCGTAACTTATCCACAAAATGACCCGCTTCCTCTACGTGGACATTTCTCTTGCATTGTAGCAAATTCTACCATATTCTTACCCTACGTAGGGGAATTGTCAGCGAAAAGGCAGAGTTATTTTATAAATAGCACTTGTATTTGTTTGTCTGGTCTCCTAGTAATTTTTAAAATTATTTGCCATTATTCTGGGCATTTATATTTGTTTTACTTATTGAGATAGACTTCATTCTAGGCCGACCGATCTAACTTTAGAAAAATTTCTTACTTTTTCTAAAGTAGATCGGTCGGACGGTTGAACGTAGAATATTTTTTACTCACTCGTAGAAAATTTAAAAAATATTCCCCGGTAGAAAAATTGATGGTTGATTGTGGAAGTCTTTCATATTTATATTCATTTGTATAAGTAACATACAGTACAAAAAATGTTATGAGAGGTGTTAAAAAAAGTTACAAATACACCTTTTGCACCGTCTTTTGCACTCCCACCCACCTAAATGAACTGGACCGTGCTGTGAGAGAAAGTTCATGTCTGCAATGTGGTTATAGGCTGATGGAACGTTTCAAGTTAAATACATCGTTTTACTAATTATAAAGGGTATCGCGCAAAACACAGCGTAAACCAAAAAAAAAATAGATACAGCTTGTTATAAGAGCCAACGATATTAAATTGTAAATACTTACTTATACCGAACATATGTTGAAAAAACATCGAGTTCATTTAGTACAAATAATAATACAACATTACGCAACATATTATATTAAGGTATTTGTTTAAAATCGAAAACATACAAATTTGCCACCTCGAAATAATAGAAAGACAAACAATCAAATACGATTATAGTTACATCTATAAGTATAGCAGCCCTAGACAATTCACATTCCAATGTACGCGTTAGGAATGACTACGTGCCTCATTCAGGGTTAACCATCAATTCCGCAAAGTAATTTCACCAAAGCCTCAAATTGTTATCCCCTTACCTAATTCTACGTGCAAATAAAATTAATTCATATAAAACTTTACATTACGGTGACAAATATACAAAGGTAAAAAATAAGCTGCTTTTAACCAGCTCTTAAGCAGAACTGTACCATTTACGATACGATAGGCCTAAATGGATTGTCTTTTATACCACTACTATACTTTGTACTTTACTTGATTGGCATAAGTAATTATTAATATTAAACTGAAAAATAAGCTAACAACTCATCTGGTGTCACCGCCGTACGTACGTATTGCACTGAAATTTTTGATGTCTGTATATTTTTAAATACAGGCCTCCTCGTTTCTAAAGACCTATTATATATGCCTAGTACCAAATCCTATCTCAATTAATTTTATATTATTTTGTAAATATTATGGCACCATATATGACTGTGTATCTGCTTATCCAAGAGAAGGTCATTACATTTGTTATGAAAAATGCTATTTGTTGTGGTTTTCTAACACATCACTTTATGAGATAGTTTTATGTTCAGAAGATGTATATGATCCCTACGAAACCCAAATAATCAATATATTTAAATATATGACCTGTTTAACTTATGATTATTGGCTAGTAAAATTTCACAGTTTGTGACGTTATTTTGATAACTTAATTGCCAACATTTTCATTTAAGCGAAAATACACTGTGAAATTAACAGGATGAAAGAGAAAAAAGTTCTGATGAAGTATCTACATAAATTTGGAGACAAACTCAATTAATTCAACTCAAGGGTTTGTAGATTGGGCCTACAATAATTATTATAAGGTGGTAATTGTTTAATGTCTTGTATACGAAGTGTTAACCTCGTAACCTCGTTTGATCCGAATTACTAAATTGCCTTATTTAAGTACTTAAGGAATAAAAACAAACTTTCTCTCAAAAGTTCCCTTTACACGCTATCAAGTATAAAACAAGTCTATAATTAATTAAAAACTGTTAATAGTAAAAAAAACGTTAGTGACTTATCATCACTATTCAAAATAAGATAAAAGTAATTAAACTACAGCCAAACAATATCTACATAAAACCGAGCAGCAAATAAAAATCACAAATTCTCATATTTTAAAGAATTGCCCTCTTTATGCTAGCTTTCTTGTCTTTTGGTGGGGACGTTATAATGAGCTGATGATACTGAAATAGGAAGAAAATAAATAATACTAATAATCTGTTAAAAATATAACATTGAGCATCACCAGAAATCCCAGTACAATTTACGAATCCAGCCTCAACCAGCGACCTTTTGGAAGATGATGTAATCGGACGGAGTAGTTTTAGCGTTATTACCTATTAGGCTTTTTCTTTATATACTACTTATAGAAGGCAAACAAGTAAACGGCTAATCTAATGGTAAATGACACCGCCGCCCATGTACATTTGTAACACCACTGTACATGGGCAGAGACCACTGAAATGCGTAGTCGGCCTTTTAAATGGGAAACCACTCTATTTTTGAAGTACAAAAACTACCTTAAATTTTCAAAATAGTAATAAGGATTTTTCAAGGTAATACGATCATTAACATCAGCATAACTCTATTAGAGAAATGTTACACAAGCTAGAATGCAAAGCAATGTCTCGCTGTGAATTTGCAATTAGGACCCTTGTACCAATTACTTAGTACAATATGCCTGATTTATTAAGATGTGCGTCCTTACAAATGAACTACTGAATCCCTTAGCCACGTACCTATGTTGCTTGCCTATGCCTACTTGTACTTGAAACAAAATATTCGTAATAACAATTTATTAGGAAACTAGTTATTATATAGTATATATTAATATATTTTATTAATATATATATTCGGTATGAACTAGTTTTAATTCAACAAATAAATCAATATTTTACATATTAACGAAATATGCCTCATAGACTGTAGAATCGACGACCCACTTGGTGTAATGAGTTCGATCCCTGGCAGTAAAACATGGTGCATGAACATGTCTGTTTGTATTGATCGGGGTGTTTTCTATCTATAATATGTATATTTTACAAAAAAATATATCAGTGTTAAGTATGTTTATCCGTTGTTCAGATCCTTATTACAGGCTAAATGTTTAATTTGGGACTAAATGGCGTTTGTGTATGTCAGTTTATATTTATTTATTATTTATTTTATTTATAGGTTTCGAGTATGAACAAGTTTGAAATCGACAAATAAAACAAAATTTTGCTTATTTCGTTTACACACCACTATTTTTATCATTATCCTTATGCCTACAGTATAAAAGCATACATATTGTTCAACACAGGTTTCTCTTTTATGTACATTTTTTTAAATAAAGGACGTTGTTTTGAGCTAATTCCTACCTGAGAAACATTTTATGGTTTGAAAGTTGTGTTATTAACTTTAATATATCGTAAGATTTATTTAAATATTGGATTAATCATATTTTTTATGGGAAGTATGGTTTCATTGAATTTCCAACCGAGTTTTTGGTATATTTTCCAATAAAACCATTTACTGTACCGTATCTACCATTGACCATTTCAATCTAATTTTTGTTTTTCTATCATATTATACTGATAGGTAGTTGTAAAAATTAATATTTCACCGTTCCATAGAACATTGAAATATATTTTTTTCATATTATAATACCGATAGGAAATGAATATTTCACGAATACTAAAATAAACCGACCCCTCTCTGGCGATAGCAGAGAATTTTTATATAGCGAGGACGCATTACTAAAACATCCTACTTATTACGTAAACATGATTTATGAACCAAAACGCTCTAAAATACTATAAATATTTGGTTAAATTAATAACTGGTATTCTATATTACTTTAAAAAAACATTGAAATGGGTCAGTAGTGTAAAATAAAGTACCGTAATGCAAAACTACAGATCTCGCCAAAATTTATGGCCGCTCTGAATATTGTCAAAGTGCTTACTGCGCAGGTATAGTGTGCATCGTCTTGTGCGAAGTTCGGAGCGGCCAATAAGTTTGGCGAGACCTATACTAGGAACTGTTATCAAGAGTATCCCAACACAGTAGCGGAGTAAGGCGTGGGCGACGTAGGCCACCGCCTACGACTGCGGTCCAAATATCCTCGCGCCTGGCAGACCCGCAAACGCAATACATATATAAATGCTCATACAGTTTTTCCAAAACAATAAATAATAAAAAAAACCGACAAATGCGTATCTGGCAACACTAACCTACTACATTCGTTTGACTCGTGAAGAAATACAATGTAAAGTTTGCATGTTTAAAAATAAAATTCCAGTATGAAAATTTTTCTCGCAATTAAATTCGCCCTCTTATATCTTTTTTTAGCTGGCAAACGAGCAAACGGCTCATCTGATGGTAAAAACACCGCCGCCCATGTACATTTCCAGAGGGCACTGAAATGCGTTGCCGGCCTTTTTAAAAGGGAATACGCTCTTTTCTTGGAGGTCGCCAGGTTGTACCGCTCAGGCACAATTTCGTCGTCCGTGGCAAGAAATCACTACTTCCATTCATCTAGGTGGTGAGGATAAAATTTTGAATTTTGCCCGCATTAGAAGGAAAATTTAGGTCTTGCCCGCCACTGTCCCAACACCATAATCTTTTCAGCTATCTTCTTACGGGCGACTCCTTTAGAGGGGTTTCGAACCGTTTACTCTCACGCTCCGCTGTTCCAGTACAGTGGCCAGGATTTAGTAGGTGTCCAGGGGGGTTTCCGTCATCTCTTAAAATAGTTATACTATTATGATTCAGCATTTTTGTACCAGAAAAAGTACAGTAATATTATGAAAATACTGTTTTAAGAGATAATCCTCTAGGGCCCCAATTCTGCTTATTTTAAAATTCGCAATTAATTCTCAATGGATTTTTTTACAAATTTACTATCTTTCTTTTTATGGTAGTTCGTAAATTCATTATACTATATAATTACCATTTTAAACCATTACGCTATATTTGGTATTATCGGAATACCAAATTTACGGTTGGATTGTAAATTATTTAGTATTAGTACCAAATTATCGAAGCTTCGCAAAAATCTAAATTCAGCAGTATATGTACGGGGAGCGAATGCCCTAAGCTGTAATAAATAAGTCAATTATTTACAAGTTTCTAGACTAAGCCATGAAGTTAATAATCTGCGTATTTTAATTGACACTAACCTTCTTATGTAACGTGCGATAGTAATAAACGAAACAATACAACTTACCATACATTTTACTGCATGAAATATAGTAATTCGCACATGCGTTTCTTTCCAAATGATATCAAATACTATGACTTCATGTTATACCTAGCTATTTTCTAAACCAAAATAATCGTTCTGGTTTCCACTGAGTGGTGATAATTTAGTATCATTGTATTCTGCCACATTTTAACGCTTGAAAAAGGCATAAGTTTATATTTTGTTTCTATCATCTTAAATCTTCATTGACACAAAATAAAAGTTTTTTTTTATTCTGTACAAACTACCTTTTTTTATTGATTCACCTAAAATGGTCAAACATCCATTTAACTTATTGGTTACTTATTATATCCAAAATAAGTTTTTATTTGTATATTATGTTAGCATTTGCTTAGGTTATACCTTAAGCAAACAGTCTTGTTGTGATATTTAATGTATTGTCAATATGCCCGAAACAATGTCAGCGATGTCAAGATACGATATCTGCCAACACAATATCTTTGATTGTGAGTACAAACCTCTAAATACATAGTATGCAGACAAACACGCTACGGATGAACTACGCGTACCTACTTCAATGAAATGGGCTAGGATAAAATTAAATAATTACTATGATTGTATTATACTAGATTAAAGAACATGTGAAGAATATGTTGTGAAAACTGGAAATATTTCTAAATATAGTTTATGATTTAGATTTCAGCAAGATTTTTTAAACTATAAATGTTTAACAAATCTTTCTGACAGAAACAGGCTACAAACGTACATACAAACAAACATGGATTTAGATCTTCTGGTCGCATTATGACTTAAAGTTAAATTACAGCCTCAAAACAAATTAATGATACCTACCGCTGATACATAAAAATCATCACAAATCCAAATAGTAATATTTTTTAACAATAACTGTGTCGATTGTGACCTTATGTTAGTCTACCCAAAGAGCCTTCATAGAAGCTGTCACAGAACAATGTAGGTGCCAATGAATGGGAGATAGGCGCGATGTTATCTTTATACGTCTTTAATCGATGTCATCCCATAAGCTTATTAATATACCAATTGACCGAGTAGTTAATGGTAGACGAATATCTGCCACTGACTATTACATGGAACATCTACGAAGTCACATTTATTCTTTCTGTAAGTGACTTTGATATCCATGGTATAAAACATAAATCTTTATAAGAGATTTATTGTGATATTATAAAATTTCATTTCCATAGTAGGTTCATATGAAGTGCAAACTTAGAAAGAGTGTGATGTATCAAATGCGTAGCGTAGGATGCCCTCCAGCCCGATGGATCGACGACATGCGATAGATTGCTGGTGGAGGCTGGAAGAGAAATCTATGCCCCTCTGCTTGTAGGTATTTCCACTACTGAAAGTCATACAGGTTTTTAAGTTCACAAACCTAGTTTGTAATGCCATTTGCAATTTTAAATACTGTACCAATTGCTGAGTTTGTTATACAGCCAGTTGTATCCGAATTAATTTAGAAAACGCTTGGATTTCCCTCGGGACGTCTGAGCTTCATACTTAAGCCCCGAATTTATGACTCAGGCTATACAATCTGACTACAAGAATAATACTCGTAAAATATAATATGAAATAAAACGCCAGATAGGTATAGTATATTTGTTATGTTTTTCCGAATTTATAATAAAGTCAGTAAAAAATTTACTTAGAGGAACACTCTACCGAAATACATGGACTTACAGAATGGGCAGTCCACGATGTTATGATTTATAACTATAAGTTTAATCACCCCAAAAAACATTCGGTAAGGTTTTCGAACATTTTTTCCATATTAGTACGTCCTCACAAACCTTAGATTGCATTTTATTAGTACTGAGGTTATACTTTTAACTTTAATAAATATACAGAATAGATAAAATACTTTTGAAATCCATTGATTTTAAAATTAAAAGAATTACAACACGTTTTTATTAAAAGTACTGCGTTTTTACAAACTACCAGGAGTATTTTAAATTAACACTATTCTTATGGTACAGTAACTTGTAATGGTAGGCGAGAATTTTCCTGTTGGTTTTAATATGACCATACAACATAATGCTTTATCTACAGAAAATGTAGGTCAGGATAATTATGAAGTTATTTCAATGCGTCTATGGGGCGCCAGGCTACACAGTGCAAAGGATTCCAATAACTATATATTGTACTGACAAGCTGCACAAATTTTAATGATAATCATAATATATGTTATTTAATATTTTTTCTGGTTCATGACGTATTTTACAAGTACAACCATTTCGAATATATATAAAGCAGATAATAAGAAACATGCATAAATTGCATTTTTAATAATGTTTTATTTCTAAAATGATTTTACATACTGAGTTTCATTACTGGATATTAATATCAAGATATTATATACAGTCATGGAAGATAAATTGGTTAAATTGCATAAAACCTATAGCACTTTTATTTAAACATGTATTCATAGTTCATCGAATTTTACCACAATTACACTGATACATAATATTTATGAAAAATTAAATTGTAATATATTTAATTCAAAACATATATTTCATGATTTCGTATTACCATAAACATATTTTAGTACGGTTCTTATGTAAGCACTGAGATTATATTATTAGAGGTAACATAATTGATAATACTGTATCTTTTCTTATTTCCGGATTACAAAGTTTAGTCCCTTCACAACAAATTTTTCGCAAAAGAATTGTTTCACTTAAGTTACAAAAAAATCATATTATTCGTTATACTTTCCACATAAAAAAATAGCAATTTTTTGATGTTACTGGCGCACAGCACTGTGGCATCGCACATCCATGCCCGGTTCCTCGATGTTGTATTAGAATGTACTTGGATTTTTGGCTTCAGCCATACCACCCGCGGCGAAAATTATAGTTTCCAGTCACGATTCATTTAACCATTTCCTAGACACTTTTTTCTAGGAACGCGATTCCTTCTTTGGGATATTGTTTTTTGTAGACAAGTAGGTTGTAATTATCTTGGTGTTTCTGATCCGTTTTCCTTGAGGCTACAGTCGATGTAAGAATTGTATTTTTTGGTCATTAACAAAAGGGAAAAAGAGGCTCTAATAAACATTTATCTCATAATAACCATTATTATAAACGAATATTTTGATTACATCTTTTGTACCCTTATTACAGAATAAAGATAAAAAATAAAGCACAGATACTCGTACAACACTGTTCATTAGTAAAGTTATGTGTGCTTGCAATGATGTAAAAAGGTATGGATTCGTGATTTGCTCACAAAACAATAAAAAAAGTGTTCCGAATGCAGTAACAGCACACATACACTAATTTCGAGTTTAGAACACATTAACCTAAACAAAAGAGTACAAACTGTACTCTCTTCGGCGGTTCTTTTTTAAGGCACGGATGGCGTATCTACCGTTATATATACAGAATATCATAGGTGCTTGTAAACCGCCGATCAAACCGGAAGGTTCTCTACTATCATCGAAGAAATGTGTGAAATTGTCATATGTATATATATATATATATATGTAATATAACTTAAACGTTTTCCAAAAAAACTTTTTAGCTGGTAGCTGATGTGTAAGGAAAAAAAGGCTACTTCTTTTTAAAAAAAATATTTAAAATCAAATAATTATTCTTCCATTCGAAGGTTGTGTGTGAAGTCGCCCAATCCGCACTGGGCCCGCGTGGACGACTAAGGCCTAATCACCATATACGGGTAGGCTCGTGCCCATCGGTGGGGATGTTTAATGAGCTGATGATGATGAATTATTCTTCCGCGCGGCGGCCACGCGTTGCTAGTTAGTGTTCTGCGTAGGGAATGCAATCTCGTTCTCGCGAGATCTCGGCCTTTATTTAGCGAGATTGATCTCGGATAATAAAAAAACCGAGATCGGAAGTTTAACGAGATTGCACTTGAGCATAAAAACGTCTTATTCGAAGCGCGGACGTCTTGATGGAGTTGCGATCTGTCGGTTTTAATTTCTAATAGCCTCACTAGTTGGTGTATATTGTTAGTTAATCTGTAATACGTTATGGATCTACTGAGTAAATAAAGTTTCAGTCAACTTAACTTAGATAATAAGTTTATTTTTTTTACTTCTCGTTGTTTTGTTTGTTATAAAGCTGTTTATTACTAAAAGATTTTTGTTTTCTTGCATTTGTTATTCGATAGATACGTATGTCAATGTTTACTAATTAGAAGTTAATTGAAATTGTAGACAGATACGCCAAACAATGTTTAATGTATAAAAATGTATTGAAAAAAATCATAAATATAATTTTTTATATTTACGTTATAGGTTTAATTTTAATCTTTTAATGCTTAACCTATAACTTGCAATTCATTTTCGAGGTGAACATCTAGTTCCTCAATAAATCAACAAGCACTTGGTCAATTTATATAAGCCAACTTAAAACCAAGTATCAACTTATGATACGTTGTCATGTGCCTGTTAAACGAGAAAACTAATAAGTGGTCAGATCGTGAAGTATCACAAGATTAAAAAAGTTACTAAGCTATCGGTAATGTCTTCAAAATGAAACTACTTACCCTGGAAGTTCTTACATACATTTTTATGGAGTCGATAAGCTTTTTTTCATTGGTAATAATAATAGTAATTTGCTAAACTGCTTCCATGTCAGCTGAGCTTGTCGTGGCAGTTTGTAATTAAGGCATCACAAATTGTTTGTATCGTTTACGTATGTATATTGTCAATATAATAAGTGTATGTCTTGTAAACTGTCCTCAATAAATAAATAAAGTAATGAATCCTTACTCTAGAACTTCGGTGGCTCATTGTTATGGACTGTTGCCTTCCGATCTGCAGGGTGCAGGTTCAAATACCGCCGCGTACTGAGTTTTCGATTTTTGAAATTATATGTACGTTTAGCTCGCGCTCTTACGGTGAAGAAAAATATCGTGAGAGAACCTACGCACGCCCCGAAGAAATTCAAACGGTTGTGCGTGAAGTCAGCCAATCCGCACTGGGCCGGCGTAGACGACTAAGGCACGCTATACGAGTAGGCTCGTGCCCATCGGTGGGAACGTATAATGAGCTGACGATGATGTATCCTTTATTTGCACCAGTAACTACACAATTTTATTTGTAAAAATGAACCTGGCTGCCAAACTGGGTTATGAAGGTTCCAAAAGGCTTGGCAATTTGACAATGTTATATATATGTAGTGAATATAAAAATACAAAGTTATATCTAAATGTTTACTAAAACAGCTAAAAATCTATCGATATAAGAAAAACTTTAATATTAAGTTAAGAAGTACTGTATACGAGGAAGTAACAAACAAAGCAGTACATTTACTACTAGCTGTTCACCGCGGCTTTACCCGCGTTATAAGATATTATCCCGCAGTAAAACATACCTAAAATCGACTTTATTTATATATAAATTAGATAATATTTAATTATATAATTAGATAAGGTATTATGAATCAAGCGTTAGACATTTACCGGACATAAGTAATATCTTAAATATTATGCTTATATGTATTTATTTATAAGAGGGTTATACTTAGATTTAATTTAAGTGTGATTTATCTATTTTTAACGATATCTTATTGCTTAATACAGGTAGAATAATGTATTATAGAAAATAACGTATTGCCTACTTCTAAAACATAAAGATTTCAACCGTAAAGTGGAGCTTTGTAGGTCAGGGGTATGCGTTGTTCCATTTGGCTTGGGAAAGTGGTGGAAAAGCCAAGACTCTGACGTTAGAAGGCAATAAAAAATAATTACATTTTTAAATTAGACTCACCTACACTCAGTGCAACTAAACATTTTCTTTGGGGTATTAACGAAGTTCATACAGTAATTTCATGTGCTTTGAATTAAATGCAATACATGATTTTGTTAATTGATAGCTACTTTTCAAATAGCTTATAGAGGTATGTATATTATATAATGCTGCAGGATGATGTAATGTAAAGTAAAAGGCTAATAAAATTTTAAAAAATACTCCAGTAAAACCTCTTTCACTCATCAATTCATCATATACCATTATCAGCAGCTCATTAGACGTCCCCACCGAGGGGCACGAGCCTACCCGTATAGGGTGATTAGGCCTTAGTCGTCCACGCAAGCCCAGTGCGGGTTGGATGACTTCACGCACAAACTCTGAATCTTTTCACAGGTGCGCAGGTTTCCTCACGATGTTTTCCTTCACCGTAAGAGCGTCCGACAACGTACATATATTTTCGAAAATTTGAAAATACATTGGCACGTGGCGGGATTTGAACCACAGCCCTCCCGTTAGGGGCAACAGTCCACACCACTGAGCCACCGACGCGTATACTATCACGCTATAATTATCAATCATCATCATCATCATAAACGTTGTAACTATGGAGTTGCACGAACCTAAAAAAAATGTAGTGTATATATATATATATATAATGTTGTCTTTATGGCTGGACCGATTTTGACGGGGCTTTTTGGCAGGTAGCTTATTTAATAAGGCAAGAAATAGGCTTTTTTATTTTATAAAAAGCCTTTTTATTTAGAAATATAAAGTAATATTGTATCTCACACCGGCGCACGGCGCGTGAGCTCCGCGCCTTAATAAGTTGATTACTGGTGAATATATTATACTGCGGGTAACACCGCAGCGTGCAGCTAGTCGTAACATAAATCCGAAAGCAAATAAGGGCAAAATAAGTATTAAATACATATTAAAACATTGTTTTTCCTGCTCGAAATCCTTTGTTAAGCGTTGTAAAAAATAACTATGATTGTACATTACATAGAAATAATAAACAATAAAACTGAATTCCGGCTATTGCTTTTATCAGACTTTAACTACAATACAATTACTAAAGGAAAATATCATGGAAAAACATTCCACCTACAACTCAGCTTTTCGAGAAACTGTGTGAGGTTTGATACCATGCCAACCAGGAATTGGGAGAAACGGCTGCGCCCACAATCCTTAATACACTCTTATGTTAACACTAGACGTATAAATTCCACCTTAAATATTTAAAGTCCGATTACAAATCAGTGAGCGGGCAACAAAAGACCTCGAGCGTAATGGAGAAATTTCCTGCTATAACCAATAGCTTTACTTTTCTTAGTCATGTTTATCTGCATTACATCGCAATAAAGGGAAAACTTCAGAACTAAAGAATTCGGTTGGTCAGCTTATTTTTCTTGCACACAAACGGGGAAGACTGGTATGTACATCCGTGTCGAAAACAACATTTGACACGGTCTGGTTGGCATGTGAGGCGGCCTATACTTTTACGATTGCTAGTTTTGGTTTGTTTGTATCCTGAACTATGTAGAAATATATGATAGTTTAGAATGGTTTATATTTGATTATTTATGAGTTCGAAAGTTATGAGATACAGTATATATTATTTAATCTGTGGAGATACTAAGGTTTATTTAATCATAGGCCATAATCGTATGTAAAAAGTTACTATTTCAACATTGAAAATAATAACGAGTAAATCAGTGCAATAAAGGGAATAGTAATAAATATACCATGTATGAAGTTTATTATTAAAAGGTTTAAGTTATCTTCCGAGTTGCATGAATTTGGGTAAAAATGGATATTTTTACTTGTCAATATATTTGCGTGCCCGTGCATTTATAGATATGTATCTAAAATATTTTTCAACGATTAATTATTGAACCTCCACTTCGATAAGGTTTCGAACCATTATATTTGGTACATAGCTCAATATTTGAAATACTGCATGTATATATGCCACTGATTAATTAATGCTCATCGGCAGCGATATTACAAACCATCATAAGAGCTGTATGCTTGTTATTCACTGTTCAAGTTTATGAATAAAAATTAACAAAAGGACAACAATCCTGTAATACAAAAGAATTTGTTTAATATACAATTCCAGGTTCCTATTCTTGACGTATTAATTTTGTCGTATTCTGTTTGATTTACGAATGAATTCTGTGTATAATTATGAAATAATAAGATGCCTTATAGGTAAAAGTTATATCGGTTGGTTCCCTCCCGTTGCTAGGTATACAATTTAAAACTCATAATTATGATTAAATTTAGAGTAAAGTATCCTAAAACTCCGGGATAAGTTGAATAAATACTTTTATTGTATACTAGCTTTTGCCCGCGGCTTCGCTCGCATTAAATTCGGGATGACACGGTACCACTTCATTTAAATTATAATTATTTGGATAATAAGATATATATATTTCATAGGAAGGGTTTTGGAGTTTATTTCAGATAATATATATATATATATATATATATAATATATATATATATATACTGAAAGAATTTTTCAAATCGAACTAGTAGTTCCTGAGATTAGCGCGTTCAAACAAACAAACAAACTCTTCAGCTTTATATATTAGTACAGATTAAACTAATACAAACTAATATAAGTGTTCGTATTATGTTATTAGAATATATTATAGGTTTACATTTACTATTATTTTAGTTATTATTGTATTGAGGTGTATGAAGTTTCTTAAAAAGTTTCCAAAGATGTAAGTTGTGCGAGAAGTTCCAAAATTATGCACTTATAAAAATAAAATACTATTCATTTTCCTAAAATCTTGTTTAGTATTTTAACACATGAATATACTTACTTTCTTAGAAAAAATTTGGCAAGCCTTTTATATATCCAATCTTACGGAGGTGCAAACTAACACGTATATTGCATATCAAATGACAACAATTCTAAACCAATGGTGTTAACACCCATAGAGTGGAAATGGTGAATGATTAATGAATTTACTGGAAAATCAGGAGTGCCATCTAGAATTGAGGCAATCAATCTTTTTCAGTAACACTCACGTTGCTTACATATTCATTTCAAATGTGTACTCAATTTTGAAAATGACGTCAAATTTTTGAGACCATAACGTTTAGTAAGTCCTGCACGGAATCATATTACTGAAATATATTGTATTCATCATCATCAGCCTATAAAGGCTCACTACAAGGCACAAGCCTCCCCACACAGCATAGCTATGGGGGAGGTATTATAAGTAAATATAAATACCCATTAACAGCGCCATCTAGCCCCAAACTAAGCATTTTAGGACCACCAGGACCAATACCGACAGACATGTTCATGTACACAATTGTTTGTACTGCTCGGGGATTGAACCCGGAACCCTTGGTGTAGTAAACGACGTCTCAAACATTATACCAAATGGGTCGTCAAATACTATATATTTGCCTGCCTGTTATTATTATTATAAAAGATACAACAACAAATGTTTACATCTGGTGCGGGAACTATTAAAGACTAAAGAAGAACAAAGTTTAGGCTACATTTGAGGAACTCACAGGACTGGTTACTAGGATATTGATTCAGACAACGGGACGCCTGCCAACCAAACGATTCAATCTTGAAAATGGCACCAGCTGGTAGCTCTTTCCAAAATTATTACTGGTTTAAAAATATATCTAGGCTTAAATCTATTATCATATAATCGCGTTTTATCTTTTAACTTGTTTGCACTTGGATATGTTACTTACCTTCCTGGCATTTTGATGCTCAGTCTTGTGCCAAAAATGGCATTTTAATGCTCAGGCTTGTGTCAATTTATTCATTTCATTTCACCAAATACGAAGGTAGGACCTATTTTCTTTATATGTTTATTTACAAATAGTTTTTTTTTTACTTCAAGGTGTACAAGCCCTGTATTAGATCTCTTATATCCGGTAATTTTACTAGCTACAGCACCCTCATCCAGAAACACAGAAGTGCAAAACACTTCTATATTTCACGGGCTGATATCTGGCACTACGGTGATACCTAGCTAGACGACTCAGTACCAGAGTCTACCACCTAGTAGGATGTATTGTATATTTTCTTTTTAATGTTTATTTTACTGTCAACAAATCTCTCAAGTTTTATTGTCGACATTATAATGAAAAACACAAGAAAACAGGAAACTACCAACTGGGTCAATTGCTGGTAGCTGTGTTCATTTGTGTTTTTTGAAACAATATTTCTCTAACTGCGAATGCCGCGACAAGAAAAACACACACCCGACAGGAAAACGTGTAACTTTTGTGGCTTGAAATCAAGTCTTGCTTACTTTTATGGTCTACATTTTGTGAGGCAGAGAAATACCATGTAGTCACACGTTAGAAACATGTTTTGTTTGATGTTGTGTTTTCATGGTTTTTATATAAAATTGGATTGTGAATGTTGATTAATAAAATATGGGATCGAACGTATGAAGTGAACAAGTGAGTGAGTGACAGGGTGTAAGGGAGTGATGATTGAGGCAATATAATAACAATATGGAAGACGGACGACGAACAACAAGGCGTTTATATTAATTAAGAAGTATTGTACCGATATAAAGGAAAATAAAACGTGAACCGCCTTTTGATTAGCCGAATTCAAATTGGTGGGTGTTTAAGACTTCTAAGATGCCAATTATAAACCTTTGGTAACTTTTATATCAAGCATTAAATAATAAAAACAAAAATAGTTGGCGTCATGTATCAAATGAATAAGGGAAGTTCCGAAGAATCCGCTAAAGTGAAATATTAAAAACTACCATAGTCATTGTAAACAAAAATGAAAACTTCTTTCTATGTATGCTTAAAGAATACATACATTGAGGAATTTATTATTGCTTAATTGTTAATTCGATCTTAATACAAATATTTGTTATGCTAAATAGTATTCGACGTTGATTTTCTACTAGTTCCCTTTGAATATCCGGCAAGGCAACTTTTATGATTACTTATGCCCTATCTCATTGAGATGCTCTGAATGTCGTGTCATATGGAAATATATTACTAGCAACATCATGCCAGTCAATATTGGATATGAATGACCGTCACCATGACATCAGCCGTCGTGGGAGACAAGTATTTTTTTATCTTTAGCACTGACTTTATTATTATTCATTCCATTGAAATAAAAGATAATCATAAATAAAAGACTCGACATACCATATAATTATAACAATTGGCCTAGATGTCAACGACACATATAATAATATACTAGTACACACATAAATACCTAGTCCAATACATACAATCATAAAAATATAGCCCTAAAGTCGAATGTCGTTTGTCATTCTCAGTTAAAACAAAATCTTTTTGATCTTCATCCATTAGTCGACGATGTTTAGAAACTCATGCACACTGCATATCTGTAAATGTGCATTAAACTTTAGTTCGCTTACCAGGAGTAAACGATGGTTGGATTCACTAGATGCCGCCATGACTGTAGTAGCTCAGTAATTTACATACCGTCGGAGAATAAATTACATTTTGATTTAATTCATACATTTACCATAACATCCTAAAGAGAAATTCCACTTGATCTAGATTATTAATACCATTACTATTTCTGCTGTAGCCTAATTGTCAACTTCAATCAATTTGTAATTTCTCTATTAATAGGTTCCACCTTGCATGATAATAGGGGTGCTTTAGAGGACTGTTCAGTACTCGGGCCTAATTCTATTTGTGTATGCATGATTTCGAAAAGATGATATTAAAGTCTATATTATTTTATGGGAACGTAGATTCGAAGTCTTTCTAGCAACATTTGTTAAGTTAACAACTTGGTTTATTCAGCATTGAGGCGGGCTCTCGATGTTATAAACCGAGTAAATCGTACACACAGCGGAAAAAATGTGACAAGCGCGCTACGGTTATTGGTTTCGGAAATCAGAAAAACTCACAAAACAGGTGTACCATATTTATTGAGTTCACGTATTTCGTATTCAGCGCTCGTACGATAGAACTATGCCCGTGGGTTCTCACATTTTAGTCAGTTTTACTAAAACCGTCCAAAACAGTTAATAGAAATATTTTTTCCTCTAATTCTACTCAATTTTAAACAAAAATTGCCTGTATTCTGTTTTGTTTTGTAAATACATACATATAACACATCGAAAACATCCAGACCAATAATACTACAGACATGTTTATGCACACAAATGTTTGTACTGCGGGGGTTGTTTGTACTGCCCGGGGGTTGAATCTGAAACCCATGGTATAATAGCCGAGGTCTCAGCCATTACACAGGATGGGTCGTCAATACTTAATTAATTAATATGGCTATGGTGAATCCCCATCCGTGTTTACTATGTGGTTGCCAAAATAGAAACTATAGCACATTTACAGCTATGTACCGTTCACAAGTATCCGAAGACCAAATGTCTCCGAAAAATGAATCAAAATCAAAAGGTAGTAGTCATTTTAAAAATAAATAAAAAAAATAAATATCCACTGACATTCACACAGCGCCATCTAGCCCCAAGTTAAGCGTGAAGCCTGTATTATGGGTACTAAACGACGGATAAATATACTTAAATACATTTTTTTTCGTAAATACATACATATCATACATAGAAAACACCCAGACCATTACAAACAGACATGTTCATGCACACAAATGTTTGTACTGCCCGGGGATCGAACCCGGAACC